>JAMAHN010000034.1:0-116237 GCA_023627535.1 Aspergillus sp. S1802E
TAACAAACATTTTTTTATAATAGCTAATTATATATATAATTTAAAATTTAATAATAAAATAATAATTAGTATTAACAATTATCTTCTAATTAATTATAAGCTATTAATTATTAAAGTTTAGATTACTTTTTTTACTTAATATAGAAAATTCTAAGATTTTAGTAATTATAAATCTAATTAACTTTTATTCTAATTTTTAAAAAAAATTTATTTTATAATAATAATATTTTATTTAGCGATTAATCTTATATTTTCTTTTTTTAATTACTTTATAAATTATTAATATTAATTAGTCTTTTTAACTTTAAGTTTATTTATAATAGTTATAATCTTATAAATTATTTATAACCAGATTTTAATTTCTTTTATAAATTTTTTTTTAATTATATAAGATCTTTTATTATTACTTAAAGTCTATATAAAATTATAAAAAAGTTTTTTTTATTTTAAGTAATTCTTCTTCTAATGAACCTTTAATAGTTTATATATTTAAAGTTTTAGTAAATTTGCTTTACATTATAAAGATTTTAAAAAAAAGAATTAAAGTAATTAGATTTATCTTGATTTAAATAAATTAATTTATTTATTTAATATAATCTAAATATTATATTATTATATTACGAGAGATTTTAAATAAATAATAAGATTTAATATTAATTAATAATATAGTAATATGCTTTAAATATATTTATTTAAAAGGAAAAAAATAAAAAAATAAAAAAATTATATAACGGTTTATAAAGGAGTTAATAAAAAATAAATTTATTTATAATTTATAATTAAGTAATTTTTTTTATAAAAAAAGGAGCTATTTAATAAAGAAATTTAAAACTTTTATATATTAATAAAGTTTAATTAAATATAACAATTTTTTATCTATTAATTAATATTCTTTATCAAGATATTAAGTCCTTCTATAAAGCTAATCAGAATATTCTCTTATTTAATCGGAACCTTTTCTAGAGCTCTTCTAGCAGGCAGTCAGTTATGTCACATGCTCAGCTGAGTCGGGGCGTGACAATCTGCTAGATCCTATATAATATTTTATTTTTAATTTTAATAATATATTACTTAATGTCACGCCCCGACTCAGCTGAGCACGTGACATGACCGACTGCCTGTCTAGAGAACCTTAGGGAGGGTTCCAGTTAAGTAAAGAGATATTCCGGTTAGCTTCATGAAAGGACTCAACATCTTGATAGAGAATACTAATTAATAGATAAAAGATTTCTATATCTAATTAGATCCTGTTAGCATATAAAAGTCTCAGATTTCTTTATTAGATAGTTTCTTTTCTCTTTATAAAAAAAATTACTTAACTATAAGTTATAAACAAACTTATCTTTTATTAGCTTCTTTATAGACCGTCATATAATTTTTCTATTCTTTTATTCTTTTTTATTTTAAATAAACGCGTTTAAGATATATTACTATATTATCAATCAATAATAAATCTTACGATTCATTTAAAGTCTCTCTTATAATATAATAATATAATATCCAGATTGCACCAACCGAATAAATTAATTTATCTAAATTAAAATAAATCTAATTACTCTAACCTTTTTTGCTTTTTGAGTTTTTACTGTGTAGAATAAATCTATTGAAACTTTAAACACATAAGCTGCGAGAAATCAGTTAAAAAAAGAATTACTTAAAATAAATAAGTTTTTTTACAATTCTATACAGATTCTAAGCAATAACAAAAAGCTATATATAACTAAAAAAAATTTATAGAGAAAGTCAAAACTCAGTTATAAATAATTTATAAGATTATAATTACTATAAGTGAGCTTAAAGTTAAAGAAATTAATTGCTGCTAGTAATTAGTAAAATAATTAAAAAAAAAGAATGCGAGATTAACTGCTAAATAGAATATTATTACTATAAAATAGACTCTCTCTAGAAATTAAAATAAGAGTTAATTAGATTTACAAACTACTAAAATCCCGGATTCTTTTATACTAAATAATAAAAATAATCTAAGCTTTAACAATTAATAATTCGTAATTAATTAAAAAATAATTATTAATACTAATTATTATTTTACCGTTAAACTTTAAATTATATACATAATTAGTTATTATAAAAAAGATATCCGCTAATATATATCTCCGCGCCTTAAAACCCAAAACTATATTAACTTTAGTAATATTTTATACTATCTAAAAGATATCTTTATAAATTCTAATTAAATAAGAAACGCTCATTACAAGTTTAATATAATTTAGATACAGAACTATAAAAATTACTATATTTTTACTTTAAAGTTCTAATATCTAACAATAAAAAGATAAATTAATATAAAGATCTAAAAAAAAAGCTTTTTTTATACTCTTTTAAATAAAATATAATATATAGTAGTCTATATTTTTAATAACAATATCCGCGCCTTTAGAGACTTTATTCACGAATATACCAAAATAGCTAATTTCTAAACTAATATTAATAAATATTATAATAACTGAAGAGCTGCCCGCAAAAGATCTAAAATAAATATTCTAATTAAAAGAGCTATTTTATAGTCTAGTATCTTAATTAAAGTTAAAGAGAAAGATTAGTTAATAAAGAAAAAATAATACTTTAACTATAAATAAACTAGCTATAAAGCTAAAGAATATCCGCAAAAAAAAACTAATATATTTAATTATAATCTGAAAACCTTAAAAAAAACTTTTATAGCTTCTAAAATATCCGCCATTAAAAAGCTAAAAAATAAGAAAATCTAAATTTAAACTTCTATCTAGACTTGATATATTAGTTCTTATATAAACTAAATATTTTAACAGAAAATCTACTTAGACAGAAGAATAACAGTTTTTTAGTTCTAATTTAATTAATTATTAATAGATATTTAATTTCTATATAAGCCTTAATTAATACTAAAATAAATAATTTTAATTTTTTAAATTATAACCTTACAGTACTGCTTGTTAAGCGTTTTAATTTTTATACTATTTTATTATTTTAAAGCGTGCTAATTAAGAGCTATAATAATTAAAAAAGAGAAGAAATTACTTATATTATAATTTTGACCCTAATTATTAATTATTAGATATAAAAGCTTCTCTTTCTTATTATAGATTTAAAATAGAATAATATAATTTTAAAAAAAAAATAATTATAAGTCTATTAAATTCTTTTAAACTACTATTATAATTAGCTATTATAATTTAAAAATACTATCTTAAAAGAAGAAGTGCAAACTCAGTAAATAATTCTTATATTTAAAATTATATTACAGTGTTCAAAGATTAATTCCGAACATTAAAAAGATATAATATATAAAAATTAATAATTAGATTATAAACTAAATTAACAAGATATATATATTTACAGTAATCAGTTTAACATATATTAAAAAAATCTTTAAAGAAATCTGTACTAAATAAAACGGACATTTATAAACATTAAAAAAGATCTTAAAATAGTTTTTAAGTGCTTCTAGAAAAGAACTAAAGTTAAAAAAAATTTACTAGAGATTAATATCTGTAAAATTAATATTTTAATATATTAAATTTATCTAAATAAATTAAAATATTTTATTACTTCGCTTACGCAAATTAACAATATTATTAAAAAAAAAACTATCTCAGAATAATAGTTAAAAATTAAGCAACTAAAAAAGCAAATCTCTAAGATATATTATAGATTTATAAATATTTTTTTAAAATTAATATCTAATATACTGTTCCTAAAACAAAAAAATAACTACAAAATTAAACTTACAAAGAAAAATATACTAAAATATAGTTTTTTATATTGATATTCAGTAGTAATAAAATTAGAAATAATTAAGATCTATCTAGTAAAGAATCTATAGAAAGAATTTATTATCTTTAGTTTAATTCTATTTAGCTTACTTATACTTATAATTATAAAATCTAAAAAAGATCTGCAGTTCTATATAAATTATTAAAAGTTAAACTTAATTATAAAAAAAAATCGCTATTCTTTGCCTCTTATAGATAAACTTTTAAACCGCTTAGATTATACTAAAATCTTTATAAAGCTAGATATTAGATAAGACTTTTACTAAATTAAAATATATCTTGATTTTATAGATTTAATTATATTTTAGATTAAATATAGCTCTTATAAATATTAAATATTATTTTTTAAATTATTTAATAGATCTGCCGCGTTTCAGCAGCTTATAAATAATATCCTGATCTTTAGCAAAGATAAACTTAAATATAAGATTTATATATAGAAAGTATTGCGCCGACTCTATAAGGCAGATTTATAAGTAATAATTTATAAATACAAGTTTAATATTAAACAGATAAAGTTTTTAGGCTTTATTTTAATTTTAAAAAAAATTAAAATAGATCCGAAGAAAATTACAGTAATTCTTAGTTAGAAAGTTCTAATTATAATTTAAAAAGTGTAGTTATTTTTTAGATTTTATAACTTTTACTATTAGTTTATAGAAGCCTATAGTAGAGTTATTAAACTGTTATATATTTTTATTAAAAAGCTTATCTTTTTTAAATATATTTTTTAATATTAAAAAACATTTAATTAGCTTAAGAAGCTCTTAACGTTTATATTGCTTTTATACTACTATAATTTAATATTATCTTCGCGGCTTAAAATTAACGCCTTTAATAAAATAATTGGGGATATATTCTTCTAATTCTTTAAAGAAAAATAATATCTAATTATCTATTTCTTTAAGAGTATATTTGGTGCCAAGCTAAACTATAATATTTATAGTAAAGAGTTATTAGCTATTATCTAATCTTTAGAATTTTAAAAAATAGAACCAGAAAAACTTTAAAGCTCTTAGTCAATTGAGATTTAAATAGATTATTATATATTTAAATATTTTATAACTATTAAAAAGTTTAATAGATATTAAATCTAATAGTTAGAGTTTCTCTTCTAATTCCATTTTATTATTAAATACAGACTAAAGTTTTAAAATATTATAGTAGATATTTTTTCTAAATTTAAAAAAAAGTTTTATAAAATAGAGCTATAGACCTTTGCTCTATTAAAACTAAATTAGCTTAAGAAAGATATTCGGCTCTAAAAAAATATAATAATGTTTTCGCCTTTAAAAATAGATAATGTTTAATTAGTTAATCGAGTACTTTAAATAAATTATATCTTAATTAATTTTAATAAGTAATAAACTGCTATAATAAAAAAAGAATTCAAATAAATATTTTAAAATGGACTCTTACTATATTAAGATCAGCTAGTAATATTAAAAAAAGATAATCTTTATATTTATTTTTTAAATATAATTTATTGACAGCTCTCTACAGCGTATTTTAATTATATAAAGATAAAAGCCTTAATAAAGAACTAATACTAATAGTTATACTGGCAGCATAATATCTAATACTATATAATAAATTATTTAATCTATAATAAAATAAATATCTAATAAAACTTACCGTCAGAGCTTTTTTAATTTCTTAATATTTTTAAGTTATTTGTAAAAATATATTTTTATAGATTTCTAATCTTATTTCAAGAATAAACATAGCTATAATAAAACGTATATAATTGTGAATTAATTAATAAAGTAAGTAATTTCTATTTTTTGTTATAAGAATATAACTATAGTAAAAATAGCTCAGCTCTTTTTTAAATATATATACTAATAGATTAAATTATTAAATTTAATTTTTTTAGATCAGAATAATCAATTTATTTTTATTTTTTAAAAAAAACTCTATTTAAAACTACAAATTAAACAAAAGCTAACCTTTGGGCAAAAATTCTCGATAAACAGTTATATAAAAATTATAAATTAATATCTTGCTTAAAAGTTTCGTCTATTTATAATATATTATTAAAATAACTAGTTTAAGTTACTTCTGGCTATAGATTTTGCTTACGCTATTCTTAAATATAAATTAACTAGTTTATTGCCTTTTTAGATAGAACGTAATTATAAACCACGGATTTTTTTTAACTAAACTATACTCTTTAAGTTCTATAATAAGTTATAAAATCAAATTAAAGCCTAATAAATAGTCCGCAAGTTAAAACAGATTTAGAACTATACTAAAGATTAGATTAAACTTATTTAGACTAAAATAAAATAATAAGCTAATAAATATTAAAGATTAATAAACTTTATAGTTAATAACTTAATATATATTACTATAAGAAACTAGAATCTAGATCAATTAAGCCGCAAGTTTAGAAATTAATAAATTAATCTATATAAAATTATTAAGTAAGTTAGATATATTTTTAAACTAAAACTGTTTTCTATATTGCAAGTATATCTAGTTTTTATATCTAAAAAGTTTTAAAAGATAACTAATCTTTCATTTATAATTAGTTAGATTTGTGATTCTGAGTTCTCGATTAAACTTTAAAGTAAATTAAAATAGCTAATTAAAAAAGTTCTCGCATTTTAAATATATAATAAGAAATTATACTATTATGTTCAGTAAAAGAACTATCTATTAAATTCTGTATAATATCTTATCTCTAATTTTTATAACGCGTTACTAAAGCTACAGAAATTCTATAATTAATATTTAAATAAGCTGGATTTATCGCGATAATTTGCTAACTGGCTTATTATAGCAGCTAATAATAAATTTTTAAACAAATATAATAATGACGATTTGTTAGTTTAATATTATAGAATTATAAGGCTGCAAAATCAGTCTTTTTAAAAGAGAAAAATAATATTACGTCTTGATTTAGCTAAGCACGTGATATAACTAACTATCTGTCTAAAAAATCTTAAAAAGGGTTTCGGTTAAGTAAGAGAATATTCCAGTTAGCTTTATAGAAAAACTTAATATCTTAATAAAAAATGCTAATTAATAGATAGAAGACTTCTATATCTAATTAGATTCTGTTAATATATAAGGGCTCTAGATTCCCTTGTTAGATAGTTTCTTTTCTTTCCATAGGAAAATTGCTTGACTACAAGTCATAAACAAACTTGCCTTTTATCAGCTTCTTTGTAGACCGTCACACTTAAGCTATAAAAATTTTATAATTAATATTTAAATAAATTAAATTTATCATAATAATTCGCTCATTAGCTCACTACTATGGTTAATAATAAATTTTTAAATAAATATAATAATAATAATTTATTAATTTAATACAATAAAATTATAAGACTACGAGATTAGTCTTTTAAAAAAAAGAGATAATATTATATTTTAATTTAATTAAATATATAATATAATTAACTATCTACTTAAAAGAATTCTAAAAAAAGTTTTAATTAAATAAAGAGATATTCTAATTAGCTTTATAAAAAAATTTAATATTTTAATAAAAAATTTTGGATAATAAATAAAAGACTTTTATATTTAATTAAATTTTATTAGTATATAAGAGTTCTAAATTTCTCTATTAGATATTTCTTTTTCTTTTTATAGGAAAATTGCTTAATTACAAGTTATAAACAAACTTGTCTTTTAGTTCTTTTACTAAGCTCCTTTGTAGACTGTCACAAATAGAAGGATTAACTGCTTTATTAGGCAGTTTTGTTAGGGTTCTAGTGTCAGGAACCTTCCGGCTTGTTCCCAGGAACTTGCCGGTAGGATCCCTCCGTATAGAACTTCCCGCCAGGAATCTCCCGATTCCTGGCAATTATGTCGGTAGTAGGCAGTATTATAAATAGGGGCTTCTGCCTACATCCAGCTGCTATATCTTATACAGCTTATTCTTTGTTAATATATATTTATATTTAACAATTTATATTCTTTACACTAATAAGCTATATTATTACTTAACCAGTTTAAATCTCGGTTAATTCTTTATTTAATTTTTTACTTAATTTTTTACTTATATTATCTTAATATCGCCAAGACTTTCTAAAAATTTTTTAAAATCTTATTAGAACTCTATTAGAATTCTATTAAAATTTAAAATAAATTACTTTATTAGTAGAGCTTTAAGTAAAGCTAATAATATAATTTTATAATATTTTTTTAGAAGTTGCGACAAATCCGTTAAATTTCTAACTTTTAGTATAATTATAAAGAAGAAACTAGTAAAAATAAAAACTCTTATAAAAGCTATTTTTACTAGTATTTAATTAAAACCGAAAGCGACCTTTATTACAACTATTTTAATTTTAAATATCCGTTGTAACTTTAGCAATATTAATATAAGTAAAAAAAAGTCTTTTAAATTCTCTATATTAGATTATAAAAATATTAATACAAATAATAGTTTTAGAATTTTTTATACTCTCTTTAGATATTCTTTTAAGGCCTCTATCTTTAATTATTTTATAGAAATACTCTCTAATAATATAAAAATTAATATATTGAAAATATAGATTAAGCTCTTTAAAAAATAGATAAAAGTCTATAAAGTAAAAAAAGATAAGACTAAAATATTAGCTTATATATAAGATATCTACATTAAACGCTATACAAAGAACTTCGCGAAAATCAGTTAGTTAATTCTTTATTTATAAAAAAAGATCGCTTACTTAAAAACTATTATTAAATAATCTAAGCTCTTTAAGTAATCTAGAGCTCTTAAACAGTCTAAAATCTTTTAATTTTAGAATTTATAAATCTTTATTAAAGATAAAAATAGTTATAAAATTAAAAAGTCTATTTAAAGTATAAAAAATAATCTATTTAATAATTTATATAATAATTTATATTTTAGTAGCTAGTTCCGGTATTCTAAATCTTAACATTTTAAACGCTAGTATACTGCTAAAACTATAATTACTGATATTAGCTACTCTTATAAAAAAAAAAGTTAACCTTTTTTTTTTAAATAATAACAAAAATAATACTAATCTTTATCCGATATAGTATTGTATAGTAGATAAAAAGCTTTATATTAATAGCACTTTTTATCCGAATAATTTTTCTAAGATTCTATATATCTTAAAATATATATCTAAGAACGTTTTTAAGGCTATAAGCTAGTATATTATATATATAAAAAATATAATCTATCCGGCTTTTATAAAGAAACTTAAGATATATTTAGATATCTACTTCTTAAAAAGAGAGACTAAGAGAGAGTTAATAGTTACTAAATAAAATAAAAATAAATTAATAATTATCTATTATTAATATCTTCTATCTCTTTAAATCTATATCGAAACTTCTAAGAAAGATTATATAATTAAACTTTAATATATTCTTTTATTATATATTAGCAAGATTTTTAATTATAAGACCTTCTACTTTATAACTAAAATTCTAAAAATAATTTAATATAAAGAGCGCGGCAATAAAAAAGTTAACTTTATTTTTAATAGAGCTTATAATAATGTTTTACTTATTTTTAATAATAAGTCTAATAATTTAAATAATATTAATACTTTATCTAGATCTTAATCTAATATTATAACACTTTTAAAAAATATTATTATCTTTAGTTTAGCCTTAAATCTCTCTATAAGAACTAATTATTATTTTTACTTTCTTCTAAATACTAAATCAGATAATTAAATTAAAAAGTAATTTAAGCCGCAATATAGCTTTAAAAAGTTTATTATTAAAGATAAAGATATTTTAAGCTAAACTAGGTGCTATTAGAGCTACTGTAACTTAAATTATTATATAACTAATTTTTATTATCTATTTTTTAATATTTATTGCTTTATAAACAAGACTGCTATTATAATAAATTTTAGTAATTAAAATTAGATTTCTAAATTGGAAAAAGAGTAGTTTTTAATTAAAATTGTAATTAGAGATCTAATTTAAAAAAAAGTTATTATTTCTTATTTTTATTAATATTAGATTTAAAGAGCCAGCTTAGCTATAATTAATATTTAGTTATATTAGTCTAATTTTAAAAGCGATTTAAAACAATCTTAATGTTAATAAATAATAAAAGTAAAATTAAAGCTATTAATTTTTTTTTTATATATATTTTTAATTTATCTACTATAGATCTAA
This sequence comes from Aspergillus sp. S1802E, assembly GCA_023627535.1. Classification (NCBI taxonomy): domain Eukaryota; kingdom Fungi; phylum Ascomycota; class Eurotiomycetes; order Eurotiales; family Aspergillaceae; genus Aspergillus; species Aspergillus sp. S1802E. Next base: position 9,876 of record JAMAHN010000034.1, read on the forward strand.
CAATACTAATTCCACTTTATTTTATAAATAGCTCTCTCTATTTTATTATAATCTAGATAGCTTTATTTAATTGCATAATTAACTGTTATATAAAGTAACTGTCACGTGAAGCAGTCACGTGGTGTCAGGTGATCAGGGTTCATATATAATTCAAGTGCCTTAGGCAGAAAGAAGTGAAAAAATCGATAAAGAATGAATGAATTCCTATTGAATTGAGTTGAATCGATTTGCATAAAAAAGCCAGGATTTTAAGATAATTTGACCCCTTATTTATAGACATTTTCAATGCACAAAATAATAAATAAATAGTGAAATTAATGTATTCGGAATTTACAAATCTGCACTAAGTCTATTTCAGCTTTGAAATGGCATCATTTATAATATAAAAATGGCTCTAAAATGCTCGAATATGACCAGTTAATTTTAATCATTGACGAGGAGGCGTTTAAATGAGCTGTATGCAATGAAATGCGGGGTAGAACCATAGTTTTAAATAGCGCTAGACCTAATGCAGCTATTCTAGGCCGATCCGGGGCAACCTTAAATAAATAACGTTGGTTCAAAACGTTCGGAAGCTCGCGGCAAGATGGTGGCTCGATATAGCGGCGGTTCCTCGATGACGCCATTGCCTAGGCAGCGGCAGGTTAAACCATTCGTGGCAGGCGGTGGTAGGAGGCAGTACACCAATCAACAATTATCTTTTTAAATAAAATATAATTTGAAATTAAAAGTTTCTTTTAATTAAATTATATTTTTTAAATCTTGTGATTATTTAAGCTATAAAAAATTTTATAATTAATATTTTAATAAATTAGATTTATTATAATGACTTATTAACTGACTTATTATTATAATAAATTTTTAAATAAATGAAATAATAATAATTTACTAATTTAATATTATAAGATTATAAGACTATAAAATTAGCTTTTTTTAAAAAAAAGAAAATAATATTATATTTTTACTTAGTTAAGTATATAATATAATTAATAATTTATTTAAAAAAGTTCTAGAAAAGATTCTAATTAAGTAAAAACATATTTTAATTAGCTTTATAAAAAGACTTAATATTTTAATAGAAAATATTAGTTAATAGATAAAAGACATTTATATTTAATTATATTTTATTAATATATAAAGATCTTAGATTTTTTTATTAAATAGTTTCTTTTATTTCTATAGAAAAATTGCTTAACTACAAGTCATAAACAAACTTGTCTTTTATTAGCTCCTTTGTAGACCGTCACACGTGGCAGTATCCGTCCATTTTAAGTAAATTAATTTAGCCATTTCTTCTTGCTTTAACAACTAACTTACTACTAATCGATTATATTGTTAACTTGACGTTTTCAAGATGCCTGCATCAGAATGCCGAGATAATTGAATACCGCCAATTATGCAGTATTCATATTACTGACTACTGGGCACTCAAAGTTGATCTATACCTATATCCATGGTGACTTTATGTTCCTTACTGTATGAAAAACTAGTTCCAACCTAATGCAAATTTGCAAAGTTCTGCAATATGCAGGTCAGAGGGGGTAGGTCGCGGTGCTGAGCCCATTCCTGATTTGGAATACAGGAGGCCGGCTGAGGCATGCTGGCAGGAGTTAGTCTGCCCGGCTGCAGGTGTGGGGGCGCGGTTCGTGGCATGCCTCCTTCGCAGGGGGTAAGATGGTCACTTGTGACCCCAAAAAAACTCATAATTACAGGCATTGTTTCCGGGTCTTACACCGCCTTCCCATATAGATTAGCAGGCCGTCCGGTTTGAATATTGTGGCTATCGCTAATGTACTGCTTATTCCATGAGCTATTGAAGTAGTCAAGAAGCGTTAACGCCCTTGGACCCCAGCTGGGCTACCCTGTTCTGGCAGTTATGGGTATTCCTCGCCTAACACAGCATTTGCTCCCATTTTCAGACACTGTACTACTCGGACGCAGAGCTAAGGCCGAGCGAGAGGAACCTAACAACATTGAATCTATCGTGATCGATGGTCCTAGTTTGGTCTATCACGTATACTCGCGCTTGCTTGCTGGGTCAGATTCCAATATACATTCCCCAATTATTCAGCCAACCTGCAATGAAGTGAGCTGCGGGGTTATGATATGCCTTCTCCAATTGACCATAGTCGGAGTTCAGATGTAAGCTACCCACCCACTCAAGTTCCGTGATCATAGGTATGATGCGAGCAAGCCACTAATGCTTTCCAAGTGAAGAAATATGCTTTGATGGGGCTCTTCCTCCTGACAAGCGCGAGGTCCGTCTCAATCGGTTGGAAAAGTCAAGAAGAAAATTAGAACAATTCTGTTTGAAAACTCAGAGGGGCTTCCCATGCCCTGACGTCCCCCGCAATGATCGCGTGGTTGGCCCTGAAACGGTCCTCGCGACTCAGAGTTCCTCTACAAAGCATAACACACTGCCCGAAAACCCTTTCATAGTTCCAGCGGTTTTTGAGGATCTCAAATATAGGTGGAGCCGAGAAAATATACTGAATGTTGCTAAGCATATCATGTGTACACCCCAGCTTTACTTGGCGGACTTTCCCTGGGCAGACATTACTGTGATGGTACCTGGGGAAGCCGACGCTCGTTGCGCTCGTACGGCAAGACGCTCAAACTCAGCTGTACTCACAAACGACTCGGATTTGTTACTATATGATCTCGGACCCTGTGGCTCAGTTGTGCTATTGAATTCACTTTATATGTTAAATTGGGATCCTATTGATCCCACTTCTTCCCAGGTGAAATCCTTAAGAATATGTCCGGCTTCGGTTGTCAAGAGGCTGGGAATCAGAGATTTAACTGGCCTGGCTTATGGCCTTCAGAATGATCCGCACGTACGATTGGCGGAGTTAGTACGGCAAACTAACCAAGTACACGGGCAACTCGCTGAATCGCCAGCCTTTCGTCTTTTCGTTAAAGAGTACGGCATTGATCAAATTGATAATGCAAACCGCACAGCACCTCGGGACCTTGACGCAAGAATATCAGAATTGTATTGGCAGTATGAGTTGCGAGAGGCATTCGCGCCATGCCAGACGCCGCACGTGTACTTAGCAATACTAAACGAGGACCACGCCCGTCGCTGTGCATGGGTATCAGGCCTGTCATTTAGAACACTAGCATACTCAATTCTCAACTCATCGCGCCCGGCATCGGAAAGGCACAGTTTCATTAGTGAATACGTTCGACGAGGGGCGAGAATCGCATCCCACCCAATATATCTTGGCGACTCAGAGTTGATCGATTCTCAAATGGGCGAGATCTGGGCGCGTATGAACTCGATCGACGCTGCGTTGGGAGTTGGCACACCTTTGCCGGTATACTGGATAATGTTTGTTCTCTACGAAATGCACGACAACGAGGGGGGTAAGATGTTTCCCAAGCCGGAGCAACTAAGCCGATTCTTAAGTCTTGGTTATATGGGCGAACGATTGGAATGGACCGACATACATCTTGATGCGCAAATACTGGCCGGGCTTTACTCTTTGAGAATATTATCCCAGTTGCTCCAAACCGCAGCCCTTGACAATGGAGCTGCTCCGCAATTGCGAAACATGCTTGCTAGCCTCCCGGCTCTTCATGTTATGATGCGTCCCGCAAGCCAGACCATAAGATGCAACCTATCCACAGAGACGACCGGTGATCTAGTTGGGAGATTTTTCCAACTTGTTAGAGACCCGGCTTGTTCTCAAACTTTGCCGTCCCTGACACCGTTTTCAGCAGGCCCGATCGAGAATCATAAAGCTTGTCAGATGACACCTCGTAATATATATGACCTCCTTGACTGCGAATGAATTGATGGTATACAAATCTCATCATGCATGTTATTGCTATCGTACAAAAGCAAGACGAAAACCAAAAAGAAAGAACACAGGTGGCAGGCGCTGTACTTGTTATTTGCAACACGGGCAACTTTGCGCATCGTCAACGAGAAGATCTCAAGAAACCGACGACACCTCGACAATATCCTACCCTCCCAGCTAAGCGTTGTGCTTCTTGCTGTTGTACTTTAGTCCATGCGACCAAGGCGTCCCTTAATACATTACTCCCAAATTCGACCGATTCAGATGCGGAGCATTCCGCAATCACATCGGCGTGTATCTTGAGAACTACTGCCATCCAAGCGTTAACAACTTCAAAGTCCTTCTTTAACGAAAGACGGCCAGAGAGTGCGCAGATAAAATCCGCTAATTCCGAGCGTCTGTTCAGGACTTGTGTATTGAGCGATCTGATTTCGAGATCTGCCTTTGCGGGGGATAGAGACTTCAGATGTTCCACGAAAGGTTCAAAATTTCCAGATACCCGTCCACTTTCAAGAAGTGACGATAACTGAGAGCCTGCGTTTTCACTGTCAGAATGTTGCAATCTGGCAATGCGTGAGCGCTCAGCAGCAGTGCTCCCCGCTAGTAGCGAAGAATCCACATCCTCATCGTAAGCGCTTTTAGACACTGCTGGAAGAAAGAAGGGTGCCTTTTCCGGTACTTTCGGCGGGCTTAGGGGCTTATTACGTTCCTATTGACGAGTTAGAACCAGATCGGGGGAAACAAGGGGGAACGCTTCATTTTAACTTACCCGAATTAAATCCAATTTAACGAGGGCCTGCCACCTATTCCTTGGGACAACACTGAGAGTCATCATATCTCGACTGAGCTGTCCGTTGGATAGTATAGGGCCTGCAGACTCAACTTGTTCAGGTGCGTCTAGGAAGGCAGCTTCGATAGCGTCAGTGCCCTGCTCCCCTGATGCCGTAGGAATGGCCATATCGGCCACGTCGTTCTCATCCAGGTTTCGAGTCGACACCGGCACGAAGTTGTTTCTGTTGGACCATAGGTTTATTCCAACGCTATTGGCATGCGACGTAGCCAGGAACTCTCCTGTTGGCGACATAGACAACGACGTACAAGTATTCGGTAAGCGAAAGAGATCAATGAGGTGTCCGGTCGGCATGTCCCATACTCGAATGACGGAGTCCATGGATGCAGCAATGATCCATCGCCCGTCGGCAGAAAATGTGAAATCATTGATTTGACCTACACAACCCCAAAACTCGCGCACTACTTTCCTTGTTTCAATGTCCACAACGCGGATTGAAAGATCGTCACAGCTGAATGCCAGCAATTCACTGGCGCTGCTGTATCGAAGTCCAGTGACAGATGCCATCGGGTGCCAATTCAACTCATCCACTAATGAGCCAGAGATGAAATCCCAAAACTGAAAGGAGCGTTGATTAGATTTCGATAACAAAACACCATACGACTTGTTTGGGCTTACCTTAACTTTCCCATCAAGACCGCAACTGATAACGGTTTGGTTCAGCCCATCTATCCACAAGCCGGTGACTGTTTTCGTATGTCTAGGACGGCTGTCGTCAATGTTGTTCTTCTTCTTCATCCCACGACAAGGAAAGCTTTGCCGATGGGCACCTGATTGCATGTTGAACATATCAACTGAGCCTCCTGCAGAACCAATCAAAGCAAATGTTCCACATTGAGAGAGTGCGACACTCTGTATGTGATCCAATCAGAATCAGGAATTTTTATTACTTCCTCCGGGGACAGGATGCTCACCTTTACATCGGTTCCATCGCCAGTCTCGAACGCCCAACGACCAGCCCTTTTCTTGCCCCAGAACCACGTCCGAGCATATTTGTCCCCGCGATGCCCGGTCACTATACTTTCCCAACCTGTTTTATTTGATTCGGATGTATTCGTGAGTTTAGGATTTGCCCATGTTGAACCCGAAGTCGTAACTCCAATTCCCCCATCGCGGTTAAGTGAGCAAGCGATGCAGGTTATCTCTGGGGCCTTGAGGCTATCTTGTGTTTCATTACCTGCGGGTAGATTGATTGGAGCCGCAAGATTCTTTGCCTTGCGTTCGATAGGTCCTTGTGACAATTCGGTATTCTGGCTATCTTTCCGAACGCTGAATCCCCAAAGACTGCGGTCTTTGCTGGCGCTCAACAGCCATTTCCCGCCAAATTCGGAATCTTCAGAGACTGGAGGTAAGAACCCAAGCGTAGTGATTGCCGCGGAGTGCCCGCGCCTCGAATGCAGAGGCCTGGGTATCGGAGAAAATGGGCTCTCGTCGAAGATCCAAGTTCTAAGCGCATTGTCTTTCCCGGACGAGACAAGCACCGGCTGACCATCCAGAAACTCAACGTGATTGACCCCGGCCCCTGTTTCATCCCGGGACATTGCATGAGCTCGGCGAAGGATACCCGTAACCTTACCACCGTTGTTCAAGTCCCACAATGTAACATCACCACTGTTCACACAGCTTGTCGCCATGACACCCGACTTCCGGCCGTCTGCACCAGCGCCCAGGCCGTCCGTCCGGAATGCGATGGAGGTAATTTGGTGTAGGTTTGAGGAGCTTTTTCTCAATGCCAAGACAACTCGCCCTGTGTCGACATGAAGGATAGACAGCCCGCCATTTTTGTAGGCCACTGCGATTAAAGATAATACGGGGCTTGGATGAATTGAACACACGGCACCCGATTCTCTTGACTCCGGAAGCAAGGAATGAATCAATTTTCCTGTTTTCACGTTCCAAACGTCAACGCTTCCATCGTATCTGCCCACGAAGATTTTGTTGAGATATGTTGGCATATTGCATATTTCACTTGTATAAACATCATCCTTGGCAGTGTCTAAGTCATGTCGAGGGGTGAGAGTAGTGTAGTGTTCATACGAGTTATTTTTCCACACTTGTATGCACTTGCTACTGCAGCCCACAATCCAAGTTCCGAAGACAAGAAGTCGCTCTATCGGTTCAATGAACTCGGCGGGCGTTTGAAGGGAGGCAACCTTCTTGCCACGCTTGAAGACCCAGATGCCCCGAGAAGACCCCGGTCGAGCACTACCCCACGCTGCAAAAACTTTGTCCTGCCATGCGAAGGTGGCTGTGATGCTCTCTGGGGTTTGGGGTCTGCTCACAAAGACCAAAGTAAGTCCTCGCTTTAAGTCATAAGTCTGTAAGCTATGCCCTACACAAGTCGTAATTTGAAAAGTAGCCTTTCCTAAGCGTACGCAGGTAAACGGAATCGGTGTAGATGAGACCAGTCCTAGAGTCTTACACGCAAAAAGGCCGATTAGCATCCGCGAGGGCAAGCAAGGTAGGAATCAAGAATAGGTGGAATTTGTGTGATTGAACGACGATACATACTCGAAATGGCGCAAAAATCTTGGAGCCGGTCGTTTGCGAATGTGCCTGAGAGGCCTCTTCACCAATTAACCTCTTTTGCCTCTTTGCTAGAGGTAGGTCAAAGCCGCCATTGTGATCGGATGGCATGCTTCCCACTTCTTCTTCCTTTTTTTCTTGGAGTAACAACTTTCCAAATCCAGGTCCAGAAAAGAAAGGCCGGGTAGGGAGCTGGTCAATGTTCTCAGGTTTCAGAAATGATCGGCTCACTGCATTTGCTTTACTCGGGACTCTTTCTCTCTGTCTTGCCTTCCCTTGTCCTTTTTTCATTTTCTTTTCTTTTCTTTTTTTTCTGCCATTTTATCGGAGCATGGAAATATCCGGCGTCCGTACCGCCTACGTGACCCACCCATCCACATACCTTTTACTCCACGGTACTCTAGGTACCTACGTATGTATGTACTGTATATACCTACAGTGGTACCTACCGGGCTTACTGTACAGTACAGTCTGTCGGACACAACAACCTCTGCCTTACCGTTGCCCATTACAGTACTCATACGCCCACAATCACTTCTATGTTCCAGGTTCCAGGTTACATAGGTATGGTATGTATCTGACCTTACTGTACTACCTTAGGTACAAATGTTAAATTAGGTTACTTTCATACCAAACCCCGTACAGTAAGGTATGTACATACATACACACATACAGAGATTCACGCATCTACACTTATGTACGGGCTTAATGTGGACATGCATGATAACTACCCTGGAAAAAGCCATTCATTATCATGCACAGTACCTAAAGTGCAAAGACCGTGATCTTTCTCCGTAGAGGAAATACAGTTGTCAATTTTCATGTGCATATGAAGATCCCTATAAAACTGTACATGGAGCTACCGTCATCGTAATATTTATCTCTTTTCATATATTCATATGTACAGTACCTAAGGAGTACTGCTTTGAGTTTTGCTGCCCGGGGTCGTTGCTCCCTGTTGAACCCAGGGTCCACCGTCGCCGCCATTCCTTAACAGCTGAACCTCCTACCTTCCCCCCACCACCATCCAAGAAGAAGTTTGATCAATTCAATTATCAACCAAGCTCTGCCCGAAGAACAGCACACTCTTCGCTAGCGACAAATGCTGATCCCAAGCATCAGCCACTGATTGTTCTTCAACTACTCTACCTCATGGATTCCGGCCGTGACCGTCCCCATGGCCATGACGCATCTGCCAGCTGCTCTGAAGGCGATGCCGAAAGCAACGCTGCTACTTATTCGAACCCCACCCCGGATCGGTCGGATAAACCGCCATTCAGTTTACTTTATGATTCCGCAGGACCCATTTCCCTCAAGGGGAATCCATATGGGCTGCAAACCAATTTATCGAATATGCCTAGATCTGACGCACCTGAGAATCAAGGCCGAGGTACCCATTCGTCCACTCGTTCTTCCAGCCGGGCTCCCCGCCGATTAAGTGGAAGTACCGCCACCAGCTCCGTCAGTGAAACAGAGTATACACGTCCCACCATTGGGAAAATAGGCGTCTGTGCCCTAGATGTTAAAGCGCGAAGCAAGCCAAGTCAGAATATCCTTACACGCCTTCAGTCAAAGGGTGGGTTCGAGGTTATAGTATTCGGTGACAAGGTCATACTCGACGAGGCCGTAGAAAATTGGCCTGTTTGCGATTTTCTTATTGCATTCTTTTCCGATGGCTTTCCGCTAGACAAGGCTATTGCCTACGCAAGACTACGGAAACCATTCTGTGTCAATGACTTGCCCATGCAAAAGGTTCTATGGGATAGACGTCTTTGCTTGAGGATTTTAGACCACATGAATGTTCCAACACCCAAAAGATTAGAAGTTAATCGAGATGGTGGGCCCACTCTGGAGTCTTCAGATCTCGCCCAGCACGTACATAAGCTGACAGGGATTAAACTCGAGGGCCCTGGAGATGGAACTGGAGGAGGTGCTTCGAAAACAAAGAGCGTCGCCTTGTCAGATGATGGTGATTCTCTTATAGTTGATGGTAAAACTTTCAAAAAACCATTTGTTGAAAAACCCGTGAATGGGGAGGACCATAATATCCATATCTACTTTCCTAATGACCAGCAGTATGGCGGTGGTGGACGAAGGCTCTTTCGAAAAATTGGGAACAAAAGCTCTGAATACGATCCAGCTCTTGTTGTTCCCCGGTCCGTGAATGAGGATGGTACAAGCTACATTTATGAACAGTTCCTGAGGGTGGACAATTCAGAGGACGTCAAAGCATACACAGTGGGGCCAGATTTCTGTCACGCCGAAACACGGAAATCACCTGTGGTGGATGGACTTGTTCGTCGAAACACTCATGGCAAGGAATTGAGATATATCACGCAGCTGAGCAAGGAAGAAGCCGCAATCGCCTCCAAAATCTCAAATGGGTTTGGTCAAAGAATATGTGGCTTTGACATGCTTCGAGTGGGAGAGAGAAGCTATGTTATCGACGTTAACGGCTGGAGCTTTGTCAAAGACAACAATGACTATTACGATAGATGTGCTAGCATCCTGAAAGACGCCTTTTTGAACGAGAAGCACAGGCGTGAAGGGAACCAGGAGCAGACTGAATCATTCTCACCGGACACTGGTCATCCTTGGAGATATTCTGTCCCCCACAGGCACGCTTTAAGGACTCTGCTCAAATCTCCCAGCACCTCAAAGATTCATGGGAACACATCAGGCCACATGACCTCCGAGCCGTCTGATTCTTCTGGCTTACTGGCCCCTTCTTCCACTACAGAGGCTCGTGATCATGTGTCTTGCCATAATGCCTCATCCACACATGAGAAACTTACAGCTTCCAGTGCCCATATTTCTCCGCCTAGCGCTTCACCTGTCATGTCGATAAACCTAAACGAGGGGGCTCCACCCCCACCTCCAGCTTCCAAACACTCCTGGAAACTGAAAGGTATGGTGGCAGTCATTCGCCATGCAGACCGCACACCTAAACAAAAATTTAAATTCACATTTCACAGCCAACCCTTCATCGACCTACTAAAAGGACACCAAGAGGAGGTCGTTATCAAAGGGGAGGCAGCCTTGGCTAGCGTGTCCGATGCTGTTAGAGTGGCGATGAAGAATGGCCTCGAAGATATGGATAAACTAAAATTGCTACGTACATCCCTTCAGAAAAAGGGAGGCTGGCCTGGGACAAAGGTTCAGATTAAGCCGATGTTTCGCAAGAAGGAATTTGACAAGCCGCGCGGACAAGATTTACCAACAACCCAAATGGCTCCCACCGAGAACACCGAGGATGGCGCCATGCGTTCTCATCCCATTGATACCTCATTGGGGACCCAGGATACGAGCAGGTCTCAAACGCGAAGCGATTCTATTTCTGGTGCAACATTTTCACGATTCTCTGCGGCTGAGAATGATCTTGTCCTGGATAAACTTCAGCTCGTAATCAAATGGGGAGGAGAGCCTACACATGCGGCGCGATACCAGTCTCAAGATCTAGGGCTCAACATGCGTGATGACCTCAAGTTGATGAACAAAGAGGCCCTTAACAACGTTCGCATATTCACGAGCTCCGAGCGAAGGGTGAGCACTAGTGGTGAGTCTGATATCCCTGCTTGCTCCGTGGGCTATGAACTAAACAGGCGCTATAGCTCAAATCTGGGCTTGCTCCTTTCTTGACCAAAAAGAGCTCCCGGAAGATTTTATACAAGTCCGCAAGGATCTTTTGGACGACTCCAACGCCGCTAAAGACCACATGGACAAAGTTAAGAAGAAGCTGAAATTGCTTTTACGGGAGGGTTCTGCACCATCGCAGTTTACCTGGCCGAAAGACAATATTCCTGAACCGTCGGTTGTTCTAGCTACAGTTGTCGAACTTATGAAATTCCATCGCGACGTCATGAGACATAATTTTCAAAGACTCGAAAAGCCGCAACATCATGCCATGGAATCAGGCGGCTTTGACGATCCTACCTTGACAGAATTACACTCAGGCAATCCCGCCCTGGACTCGATCCAAGGTCGGTGGTGTACTGGTGAAGACCCAACCCTATTCAAGGAAAGATGGGAGAAGCTATTCGCCGAGTTTTGTGACACAGAAAAGGTCGATCCAAGTAAGCTTTCTGAGCTCTATGATAGTATGAAATTCGACGCCCTTCATAACCGGCCTTTCCTGGAATGGGTTTTCATGCCACCGGACGGTGACGAAGGTGATGCCACTGAGGATAATAAGTCTGGCAGCGAAGGAGCAAGTCAGGAAAGGAATGAAGAACTCCCTGAAAGCTCAACCCTCGCCCGTCGGTTTGGGTTAAAAAAAAGAATGCACGCATTTGAATCAATGCCCCATTTCAGGGCACTGGATGATTCCTACGACCACTATTTCAAGTTATATCCAGGATCAAGTTCCACGAAGGCCAAGCTAGACGGGAGACTTTCCAAACTGAGGGAACTATACAAGCTGGCAAAAGTTCTTTTTGACTATGTCACACCTCAGGAATATGGCATCACAGACACCGAAAAGCTAGAGATCGGCTTATTAACGTCTTTGCCTCTGCTTCAAGAGATTGTGAGAGATCTTGAAGAGGTCCAAGCGTCGCAAGATGCCAAGTCTTTCTTTTACTTTACAAAGGAGTCCCACATTTACACTCTTCTCAACTGCATCCTGGAGGGTGGGATACAAACCAAAATAGCAAGAACAGCTATCCCTGAGTTGGACTACCTGTCTCAGATCTGCTTTGAGCTTTATGAGGCCAGGGACTGCGAATCATCAACGAATTCCTACTCGATTCGTATTTCGATCAGTCCCGGGTGTCATGCTTTTGATCCTCTGGATGTTCAGCTTGACTCTAGACATGCAATTGGCTGTGCGCCGAGACGAAGTTTAACTGCTCATCAGGATTGGAAAGAGGTCATTGAAACACTCAAGGCGAAATTCGACACGTAAGTAAATCCTGCCTACCCGCCGCGTTCTGGTTAAACCGGGGTTTTAACCTAAGTTTTGCTTTAGTGTCAAACTACCGCAGACATTCATCGCGGTAAATCTGAGTGACAAGCATATGTCTAGTTGCTAAGATGGGACCTTAATGCCATGCGAGGTCTATTGGGCAAGGGGCTCCAGAGATATCAGGCGTAGGGACCTTTTAAAAATTAAGTAGGACCTGCTGCTACGTGCACATGTATCTATATCGATAATTTGACGTAGATATTCTGGGGGTGGCCAAAGTCACTAATCACCCACCTAGTGTCTGACTTTCTACGTTCAAGAGATATCATACCGTATCCGCGTATTCCCGGGGTTTTACCTGAGTACTCCGTACCCCACCAGAGTTACCTAGGTAGGCATTCTGCTTCGCGTGCTTACGCTGCTCTATCATCTCACCAACTCGACCGCAAGAGCACGTTTCCATGATCCGACAACAACCTTACTTATCGTCACCACCGACGCTGCTTCAAGATTATTATAACTAAAATAGAATCCGTTGGGCGCAAGCTTTCACATGTGGCTTCGGAATAATGCCCGTTGAATGTATCCCAAACAATGATTGTTTTTACTACAATACCACCGACAATTATATCCAATGCCAGGATTCCCAACAGAAGGAAATCAGGATCGCTATTGATGATATAGTTTGTGTTGTACCAAAGCGCGCCACTATCGGAAAGGGGTATACCGTATTGTTCCTCCGAACAGGGCATCAGGATGCCGGCGGTGACATCCAGGATGAGTACGAACGTCTAGAGTCGGTCTCGTTCAGCTCCTTACCACCTGAGCTAATATCAGCTCACCTGTACGAGTCTGTTCCTTGTCACCTCCAGACTCGGGGCACGGAGACAAGAGAAATACATATCATTATATCTAGCCTCTCGGGGACAGGAAAGGCCAAACACATCTATCATCATATCTTACAGCCTCTCTTGTTGCATCTTGGATTATCCGACTATGAAGTCCACGAAACAGAATCCGAAAATACAATAGTCGAGCTGTGCAGGTCAACATTTATCCTGAAAGCCGAGTCTGGAATCTCGCAGACGATAGTTCTTCTATCCGGAGATGGTGGCTTGACTGACATTGTTAATACCTTTCACACCGCTGTTAAACCTTCATCACACCCTCCCACACTTGCCCTAATCCCAACGGGTACGGGAAATGCAATGGCAAGCTCGATTGGAGTCGGTTCTCGGCCGCTTTCCGCGTTAGTGGCTCTGCTGCAAGGGACGCCCAAGCCCATACCCGTCTTCGATGCTACATTTTCATCTGGCGCACGATACGTCACTGAAGAGGGTCGGTCTCGGGCCCTTATTATGGATCACCAAGCAGATGACAGCCTGGGCCCAAGAATACATGGTGCCGTGGTTGTCAGTTGGGGTATGCATGCAGCATTGGTGGCTGATAGTGACACGGTGGAATATCGCAGATTTGGAGCCGATAGGTTCAAGATGGCTGCAAATGAACTTCTTTTCCCATCCAGTGGTGCCGAGACCCACAGGTACACTGGTACGGTTACTTTCACGAAGAGCAATGGCCAAACAGACAGCGAGCGTGTCGAAATCATGCAAACCCGAGAACACATGTATTTGCTAGTGACTTTGGTTTCGAGGCTTGAAGAGGCCTTTCTGATTTCCCCCGAATCAAAGCCGCTCGATGGCTGCCTTCGGATGGTTCATTTTGGTCCACTACCCCCGGAGCATGCCATGCAACTGATGAGCGATGCCTATCGCGGAGGTTTGCATGTAAAAGATGACCATGTTTGCTACACAGAGATTGCGAAGCTCAGAATTGATTTTGACGAGCAGGATGAGAAATGGAGACGGGTATGCGTTGATGGCAAGGTCATTGCTGTCGAGGAGGAGGGCTGGGTGGAGGTGAGCAAAGACGATAAATGCGCATTAAACATATTAGTACCTCCAAACATGTGAAGAGAGACTACTATTTGGCTATGATTCATGTAACTGCAGACTCTCCCTGCCTCTTGTCACCCGGGGGCCACATGAGGCTGTGACGCATCCGTGTTGAAATAAGTTGTCGTCTAGTTGGATTCTACGTTAGGCTTCTATGGAAAGCTGGCATATTGAGAAGACAGTCTGTATGTAGTATTGGGTAGAAAAGTCAAGATTGCTATTCTGGATTGACGGGTTCCTTGGAATTCTCAAACTTCAGTTTCGACCATGGGTGGAGAGACACTGAGATGGATTGTGGGGGGTATACAGTATTTGTGTAGTAGTTAGGTAAGGTAGTTTCTACGGTGTACTAAGGTAGGTGTACCTACTCGGGCCAGGGGGGCTACATACACCGTACATACAGTACCCACCTGACTACGTACGGGCGGACTGCCGCCGCTGAGTACCGTACCCACTCCGATGGTTCTGACCTGAGCACGAATGCATCAATCGCGGCCCCAGTCCCAGGGTTGACCTCGCTCAAGTAAAGCACCTCTGGCCTAGTGGGCTTGATGACCACACGCTTTCCTTCTGTCATGGAATGCTTCACAATTCAAATCGATGCTCCACAATTCAAATCTTTATTCTGCTTCTCAGATACCAGACCAGGGACTTTCTCCATTTGACAACCCAAATCAATATAGATTCCATTCTGTCCAAGGCTGGCGTGCAACTCAGAGAAACGTCGAGCAGGCAGCTGAAATGCTTTTGATCCACCAAACTGGAAGCGTCCAAGTGGGTGAGGTTGTTAGGTACGCACATGTCTCCCCTTCATCGAGCGTGATTCCAGGACTCACAATACTCCAAATAGGTACACCATCACATATACACCATCAGCTGAAAAGATTCGCCCCGTCCCGGAAAAGCTATATGTCAAAGTAAAAAATACGTCTGCAATCCCCCTGCGAGCGGCTTATCTTCATGGTCCCTACACCTTGTACACGTCCTGTTATCCCTCTACGTTTGACCCCAACGTTAAATTCACCCAGCGAGATACCGAGGAAACACCACAGTTTGAACCTTATCTCAAAGCAGGAGGGAACTGGGATGCGGTCATCAATGTTTCGCAAAGCACCGCCCCAAAAAATACTCAAGCCAGATCCAATTCATCCGAGTCCGTGACATGGGTTGTGGAGATAATCTCCCAGGTGATTTTCTCAAACACCGCGTCTGTCGGCTTTGAACTTTTAGTGGGCCGCGACAAAAAGTCCACAGAGCTCTCTGCAGGGGGGTTAACAACGGACGGAGGTCGGGCAGCTCAACTACGCGACCATTGGTCAACCGAATCGAAAGGCAAGCAGGTTCTTGCTTCCAGGGGCGTTTATTCAAGCTCTATTACCTTACTTGTCGATGACACTACTAGCCTCTGGAATTATCCCCCCTTCCCAAGCTTATCAGACGAACATAGAGAAGGAAAGGAGAAGAGGCCAGGTCCGGATTTTCCGACATCGCATGCTGAGTCGTCGTCGAATTTCGATAGCCCTGCTAGCTCGGCCCAGTGCGACCAGCGCAGAAAGAAAGTCCATCTTGTCATATTAACGCATGGGTTACATAGCAATCTTGGTGCAGATATGCTCTATCTCAAAGAAAGCATCGATGCCGTTGCAAGAAATACGAGAGGCTCTAAAGACCGTCACCCAAAGAATAGAAATAAGGGCGACAAGAACGAGTAAGAGAACTGCCTAATTGTACATCTTCACCATTCACGACTCGCTAATAGAACCTTTCAATTAGGCGTGCTAGCCCGTGCTTCCGTGCCAGCTCTAAGACAGCGAGCCGCACTGGAGATAACGAGGAGCAGGAGCAGGAGCGACAAGACCACCAGGAGAATGAGGAGGAGGAGGGGGAGGCGGAGGAGGGGGAGGACAACGACGTCGAACAGGTCATAGTTAGGGGGTTTCCCGGAAATGCTGTCCGTACAGAACGCGGGATTCAGTACCTAGGGAAACGCCTCGCAAAATATGTTCTTTTGATGACATATCCTGACCAGCCACATCTACCAGGCAGGTCTGCCAGCACAAATTCCTTCCCAAAATCCCGTTCTACTGGGAAGGGTACAGTGGAAGAACCTTCTATAGACGGTGCCTGCTCTGACAATCCCGCGGGGCTCCCTGACGCCAAAAGTCACGCTTACAAAATAACAAGCATCAGTTTCATTGGACACTCGCTCGGCGGTCTCATTCAAACATATGCTATTGCGTATATTCAAAAACACTATCCCGGCTTCTTTGATTCTATCAAACCCGTCAATTTCGTCGCTCTGGCAACCCCATTTCTGGGTCTCAGCAATGAAAATCCTATGTACGTCAGGTTTGCCTTAGACTTGGGCCTTGTTGGCCGGACAGGTCAGGACCTAGGGCTTAGTTGGACAGCGCCGCGAGTAAGAAGTGGCTGGGAAGCCATGATTGGCGGCAAAGGAGACTCCACGAAGCCGCACCAACACGCAAACGCTGGTTCGAAGCCTTTACTCAGGATCCTACCCTGTGGTCCGGCTCATGAAATTTTATCCAAGTTTCAGAATCGCACGGTCTATTCCAACGTCGTCAATGATGGGATCGTTCCTCTACGCACTTCTTGTTTACTGTTCCTCGATTGGAAGGGATTAGACCGAGTGGAGAAAGCTAGACGAGGAAATGGCATTGTTGGAACAATGGCTGAATGGGGATGGGCTGAGCTAACCGGTGCCAATTCCAAATCCCCACGAAGCACTCGCTCTATTGCAGATTTCAGACAGAATGACCCCCCACATAAATGCGAAAAACCAGCAATTCCTGTCGATATGCACAGCGCAACAAAGCATGGTGCCTCGGGTACTTTTGATGGCGGTCAAAGCCCAAGCAAGCTTCCACCAGCAAGTCTCTCCGCCGTGGAAACTTTGCCAAAGAACGTGTCAAATCAGCTTTTCTCACATAGCTCACTTGGCAATATTTTCTCGATATTTCGGCCCAAAGGAAAAGCAAATGCCACCACGGGATACAAACAAACAAAGATCTATAAACGCAGTCAAACGCTTCCTCCTGGTGATATTGTTGAAGAAGTATCATCGTCTAGTTTCTGCCATCGCGAGAGTCTTGCCCGTGGGAGCCCTTCCGAAGGATACGGGTCTAATACGCCCCCTAAAACCACTTTCTTTGAATCTGCCAGTGATCTTCTCATGCCACCTCTCCCTCCTGTTGAATTCATCATTGACCCTGAGTCAAGAGCTCGGACCATTTTTCATGATCGGATATATCATCCAGAGGACATTCCACCTCCTCTCCCTACCAAGCGCCGCACCTTGACATTCGGTTCCTCACACAGCAAATCCTCGGGACCACAATCACCTTCATCGCAAGACCCTCAAATCGAGCCCAGTTATGACGAGGCTGTACCTGAGCGCGGGCTCAAAGTCGAGGAAAAAATTGCGAGAGCGTACCACCGTAACTTATCCTGGAGGAAAGTACTTGTACGACTTGAGCCTGATGCACATAATAATATCATTGTCAGGCGAATGTTCACGAATGCCTATGGGTGGCCAGTGGTGAAACATCTTGTTGATACACATTTCGGGTGTAGCTCCATGTCTGACGGCAACGTCAAGCACGGCATGGAGAGGGCCGATCCGTCTCCGGTAGCAATCGGTGAACTGAGCGGGGACTTGCAAGAGCAGCCAGCTATTCTCGAAACCAAGAACTCCACTCAACTTGAACACTCCGCAGGGTTGCTTGGTGACAATGCTCTCGATGGTCGCGGTCAGCCCGATGCTTTAACTGAGCCTAAGCCTGAATATACAGCACGCACACAGATTATCCACGCAGAGAATGAACAACATAAATTTTTCGAAAGCGCTCCCCCCACATCCCACGATTCAACCACGAGAGATCCTTCTATAACTATGTCGGAAAACCCGGGTCTCGAAGAGGATTCCAACGAGGATGGTTATATCTCTATCAGGAGTTGATAAGTAAATTAATGGCAATATATGGGCGTCGGATTTTGTGCAGGTTCAAATACTGGTGGACTTTTTTGCCCGTGTGACTGTCATCATTTTAGAATGTGTAAATACTAATACTATAGAATTGGTAATGTTCATGACTTGCGGCCCGTACTCCGGTGTAGCTCAGATAAAGTGGACACGCGCTCTTGGCGACACGGCGGAAGGATCCTTGCGTGTGACATCAGAAGACTTTCCCCCCACCACTCACGGCGGGGGAAGTTTTTTTTTTTTTTGTTCCCCTTTCCTTCCCCATTCAAGCTGAACAAAGAACTGCAACATTCATAGCTCTTGGTTTAACCCGTCTATTATTAACCATTTCTAAAATGCCAACGCAATTAGAAGAGGTAAGTTGAAAATATACTCTTTCCTTGCCCTTCATATTATTATGGCCTCATCCCCCAAACCACTGCCCGCCGAAATAGACCGGAGGCTCGTTTACTCATTCTCTCTCTGTCTCTCTCTTTAGTTGGTTGAATTCCTTCATCATGGCAACACCCAAATAAGGCAAATTGGTACCTCCCATCATTCAGAAAACCCCTCCCCCGGACTTGAAAGATCAAACACCAAACCGCAGCACAGACATCAAATAATAATCATGTATCTATTTTTCAAGCATGTGAAAACCTTGTCGGTTTCTCGAAATCCGAGCCAGGTCTATTTAAACGCCATCAACTTCTGCCAGTGCGTGACTTGAAGCTCTTGGTTCGAGACTACACGGTAAGTTCAAAAGTCTGCGGAGTCTGTGGGTTTCTGTAATAACTGATATCTTCCCGCTGCATAGCCAATCGCAAAAAATGCCTTGACAATCCTTATAAATCTTTCAGCCGACGAAGAGATATTGGCCAATCTTGCGAATGATGATCCCTTCGTGGACACTCTTCTCGTCAAATTGACCGTAAGTGCTCCTCGGTCAATGCTACTCCTCCCTTAACTGCCTTGAACGAAGGAAAGAAGACAATGCCGCGAAACGACATTTGTACTGATAGACATGGAGCAGAATACCAAGGAGCCAAATGCAGATGATGTCTCCATGTTAATTGCCAACCTTGCGAAGTCCAGCAAAATAAGCCGGCTTCTTACATTGAAGCGAAAAATCCCGGAGTCTGTGTCTAGCTCAGCTTTTGCCATTGATCAACTGATGGATTGTTTTGTGAAAGGCGCAGAAGGTGCTCTCAACAAACATGCCAATTATGATTATCTATCATATCTATTTGCCGATCTCTCCAAGTCTGAAGAGGGCCGGGCGTATTTCACGACTAGACAGGACTACGACGGCGTTGTGCCAGTCACGAAGCTGACTGTCTTTACAGAGCACAAGAGCACGGTGCGGAGAAAGGGAGTTGCGTCAACCATCAAAAACGTCGCATTCGACGTCCCTTTCCATACCGTGCTCCTCTCCGAAGATGGCGCTAACATCTTACCTTATATACTGTTGCCAATTGCTGGACCAGAAGAGTTTGCTGAGGAAGAGTCAATGGACATGCTAGTGGACCTTCAATTGCTCCCACCAGACAAAAAGAGAGACAGTGACCACAGCATTATAGTCACCCATCTCGAAACTCTCTTGTTGCTCACAACCACACGAGAGGGGCGAGATATCATGAGGGCAATTAAGGTCTACCCAATTATCCGCGAGTGTCATCTCCACGTTGATAATGAGGATGTCCAAGAGGCCTGCGACAGACTGGTTCAGGTTATAATGCGTGAGGAAGAGGGTGAAGAAAGCACAAATGCATTGCCGGAAAACGGCGGCAACACCAATGGCCAGCGACAAGAGGATGAGGAAGAGAAGGTTGTGGAGCTGTTTTGAGTGGATGCCATCCATCCTAAGGAGACTGTAGGGGATTAGAGAGCGTTCCATTGAAGTACCCATCATTTGGTCCCTCCGTTATTATTGAGCATCATCGACGATAAAAAGACATATGTAATGCGCATCCGGCTGTAGTGGAGCAATCTTGGGGATCTTTTGGATTTTCCGAATCAACCGACTTCCAGTTGTCCACCATACTCGGTGGGTGTAAGAATTTATATCCATGTGCTTCGGTAAGAGGGTCGTATAATGTAGTAGTAAACTGCCTGGATTTGAATGCCCCTATTATGAGGATTGTTAATAGACAGTCAGACAGTAACATAAAGGGCTTTGTAATAGAGAAGAGTCTGGTGCTAGATCAAGTGAGTGGTGGACGAGCGCTAGACAATGAAGATCTTGTGAGTAGCACCGTTTGGATATATAGAACTACATCCCATGACACTATATGACATGAGTCCATAGAGAACGTCACTACGATCAATAATGAGTGAATGAATCCCGTTATGGCTTGAAAGAGACCCAAGCTTAGACTGTTTCAACTCGGAAGAAAGAAAGGACGCCGTCATTGACCAACGACGTGATTATCTAAGCGGACCGGCGCGGTCTTGAGAGTCGAACCACATCCAACTCACCCGGCACTTGATTGCTGAACCACCTCAAAGGCCAAGCTGATATCGACTACCTTTTCTTTCCGTTCATTCGCTTCTGCCCTGCCTTGGATTCTACACGCAATTAATCTCTGATCCTGAGGGTCAGCCGCCCTTAATAGGAGCCTTTCATCTGCAGTTTTTGCGAACCCTCAAGGCGCGCAATCCACCCCAGCTCTACCATGACTACCCCTACAAACAACACAAACTCACGAACACCAACCGGATTAAATGGCCCACCGCCGATGAGAATCCGCCGCCCAAGGGTGGCAGATCCTTTAGTGCGGCCAAGGAAGAAGCCTACAGCCGTCAAACCGCCTGGTTTGGCATCATCGGGGAATGGTGCAGCCTCGAAACCATTCCCGGTGCGAGCAGCTGGATCTATTCCCGCACCCGCCCATCAGACCGACAAAGGGAAACTTCAGTCGCCCTCGAGTAATTTCTCAGCAAACGGATTCAGCGGCCCTCTGTTATCTGAGACTTACGTGGACTACCCCCTTGTCACCACCAAGCGCGAGTTACGAGAGGGCTTAAAGCATCACATTGCCCGGTTTGCGTCGAAGAAAACCGTTGATCCCCGCGATGAAACCCAATTCACGCGACCAGTTCGGCTTCAGCGCCGTGATCCACGTGCGAAGTCACATGCGGTAGGCGCGGATAAAGGCATGCAGAAATCACCGGCCGAATTTGGCAACCAAGTGGATGATGCCGAACGCGAGGAGCTGGAGGCTAGGAAGGCAGCACGGGAGAAAGAGCGTGCGGAAAATCTGGCTCAGATAGCGCCCTCTGTTGGATCTACAGCGAAGAGAGCGAATGCCCCCAAACAGAAAACACAGCAGGTCTCAAAAACAGACATGACGCCTGACGAGATAGCCAGAACACGAATCAAGTACGAAGAAGCGTTGCCCTGGCACTTGGAGGATTTCGACAACAAGAACATTTGGGTTGGAAACTATGAAGCCGCCTTATCAGAAACTCACGCAATATTTGTGCTTGAAAACACGGGCAAAATGAGAATGATACCAATTGAGAAGTGGTATAGGTTCAATGCCAAAAACCAATTCAAGGCTCTTACGATAGAAGAGGCGGAAAAATTCATGGCAAAGAAGGTGAAAGATCCGAGATGGTTCATGGAGAAGCAGCAGGAGCTTGCGCAACGAAAGGAATTGGATCAGTACGCGAAGCAGCGGAAAGTATACGCTGGCAAACAAGGCGTACCAGGTGGTGCTGAAGGCTTAGAAGCCGGCGAGATGGATTTCGAAGAAGACAGATTCGCTGATGACGAGGAGCATGACGATTTGTTCAATGAGGACGAGGATGCGAAGGCTGCCGAAAAAAGGATCAAGCAAGATCAGCTGAAGGCGAACGTGTTCGATCTGAAAGAAGAAAAGGAATACGAGGAAGAGGAGTTGCGAGAGAGAAAGGAAAAAGAAGCTCGTCGGGTTCAGGGGAAGAAAGTGAGGAAAGCTCTCCAGAAGAGGGAGAAGAATTACGACTACAGCAGTGGGTCTGACGTTAACCCCTACTCCGACGAAGAGGTAAGTTCTTTGCTTTTATCTGTACCCCCTAGTTTCTGTACCTTCATCCTTCGATTGATCTCCTGCTGATGTATGTTATATAGAGCTCTGATGAGAGCGAGGCCGAGCGGCTTAAAGAAGAAGAGCGAAAGGCCGAGGAAGAGAAGAACAAAAAAGATACAGCGACGTCTTCAAAGGGTGGAAACACTCCTTCAGGTCGTCCCAAACATGCTGATCCCCTCAAAAAAGGCTCGGCTACTGCAACACGAAGACGACTCGGGTCACCCAATGTTTCTGACGCGAGTGGGACGGACACTTCCCGCAAGAAGGGCAAGAGCAAGCATGCTTCGTCTCAGCCTACGCCTCAGCCTAGTTCTCGCCCTATGTCGCCAATGGCGTCGTCAGCTGCCTCTGTAAGTCTCAAGATCACAGCTTGTTAGGCCTAACAACTGATGTACTTCAGATTAGCAAGAAGCGCGTTCGGAACGGACCAGGTGCTGGATCTACCAGCGATGTGGATCCTGGTGCAGGTTCGGGTGGTGAGATGAGTGAGAGTGGTAAGACTAAAAAGCTTAAGCTTAACCCTCCTTCTCTGGCTTCTCGTGGTGGAACACCACAAGGGTCACGAGCAGCCAGCCCGACACCTCTGGCCAACCGAAGTTTTTCGGGAAGTCGGGCTAGTAGTCCAGAACCATTGAAAGGTATTTGAAGGCCATCATGAAGAATCTATTGGGCCCGTCATCTAACTAACGCATGTAGGCCAAACCCGCGTGTCCACCCCGGGGGTTTCTAGCAACCAAAGCTTTCCTACACCAGCAGAGATCCATGCCGCTATTCCTCAGTCTGGCATTCTAAGCAGCGACCTACTGAAAATATTCCGCCCTCGCATTGGAGATTCGAAGGAAAACCACCGGAGATTCATAGCAATTGTGAAAGACGTCGGTGTTTACGGAAAAGAGGATCGTCTTTTACGGCCAGGTGCTCTGAAAGACGGTGGGGAATGAGGGCGAAGTTATGCCAATGTCGCTCAACATTGAGATGACTAGAATGCGTTGTTTCAGCGTTCGCGCACCCCTAACCGTTGGGATAGAGTGACCTTAGGTCTGGAGAAAATCTAATATAAATTGAAAAGTGGAATTGAAATGCGAAAACACTTCTCAACACCTAGCGCTAAGACAAAGCATTTTATACTCAACATGAATAAGCACAGAAAGACAAACAAATTAACATGAGATATCCTTGGGAAACCTCGGACGTTGCCATTTACTTTACTCAAATTTCTCCCAGTTTGCCAAAATGTGGGCAATACGAGGGGAGTTCGTAAGCCTGTAGACATCTTCGAAGTATTCCTTGGTGATTTCGAATGGGCGAGCCGTGACATTCGGGATGTACTTGCCAATCAGCTTGCCTGGGTCGATAGTAGTCCGGTTGATCTTCTTCAACAGGAATGACCGGAAAGGCTTCACACCGGAGCGGAGGAAAGTGCTGTGGAAGGGGACGTCAATTCCCTTGAGAGGGATTGTTGCGAAGCCTCGCTCAAGAGAGATAGGGGTGGGCTTCGACTCCGTTTGCTTCACACATTCGTGAATGATACTGACAAGGTGGGCCTTGACATCTTCTAACGACATGCTCTGCATAAGAGCGGGGATGTCGATGTTCTGGGCCTTCAGATAGTTAAGCAGATTCGTCAGGCAGTCAAGTGCTCGTAACTGTGAGAGTCAGTGGATGATTCTTACGCCATCGGGGACGGGGACTGGACTTACATCACCAGCGGCAACGTATTGCATGTTAGCCACGTTGTAGTTGACAATTTCCAAGAGCCAGCCTGTCTGCTCGGAGATGTTCTCAACCACATACTGCAAAGCCTGCTCGTTGAAAGTTTTGGAAATGCGGCTTGGATTGACAGCGCACATGGAATAGTTCGAGCGACCCTGCTCATCTCGCTCCACAGCGACTTGCATAGTCAAGCCGCGGTAGAAAACGACGGAAACCAAGCTCTCAATTGGCATGACATCGGCCAGCGCAGCAAGGGCCGAGTACTCACCGAGTGAGTGGCCCGCAAAGCTGCTATCTCTCTGAACGAGGCCCTTGGAGCGCATATCTTCGAAGCTTGCCTTCTCCATCAGAGTAAGAGCTGGCTGCGTGAATTGTGTTGCAGAAAGAAGTCCTGACGGTGACCGGTAGGTGTAAGAGGATGTGGTCTCATCGACTTCCTTGAAAATCTTCTCGGATTTGATTGTGCCATCCGCGTTCACAGACTCGAAAGTCATGGACATGTAGTTCTGACGGATAGCCTTTCCACGTGGACCACCAAAATAGACAGTGAGCTCCTTGGGGTTGTTCTTCACAATGTCAATAATCGAAAGCCCGTAGTTCTCGATAAAATGGCGATCAGCTCGATCCCAAACTTCACGAGCAACGGGGCTGCTGCCATAAAGCTCCATTCCCATGCCTTGCTCCTGCGAGCCTTGTCCCGTAAACACATAGGAAGTGACAGGCTGCTCGACCTCGGCTTCGCCCAGTAGGACCTTGTCCTCGGTTTCTTTGTTGCTAGCCTCAACCTTGATGATTTTACGACCAGCAATCATACCGACATGTTGTAGCTTAACCGTAATCATGTCATTGGGCAAGACCATACCGACGAGTGACACATGGAAACCGCGCACACGCCCAATGTTATTTTCAGCCGCCCAAGTTTCGACATAGCTGCGCACAGCAGCACTGGTATACATGCCATGGGTAATAGTACCCGGCAAGTTGGCATAGCTGGAAAAGACACGAGAGACATGAATGGGGTTGTAATCGCCAGAGACACGAGCGTAAGTCTCGTTCGACGTTGGGGCCCGTAGAACCAATGGAGTTTTGCCGCTAAGAGGGATCGGGTTTTCAAAGTAGACAGGCTGTTCTATCGAGTTTCCGTTGCGCTGAAGATAGTCGATAACCGGGTTTCCGTGGGAAGTGCCAGCCTCATAGTCAACCGATGCGACTTGAATGATCTCCTTAGTGGGGAGCTCAAGGAGAACCTGACCAACCGTCTGAACGTGGCTAAAAACGGACTTGTTCTTGAACTTGATCAGACTTTGAAGACGGAAGGTCAAGGTTTGACCAAGGAGCTCAATGTCAGGCTCGTCCATGCGGAACCATTCCTTGGAACGAAGGACAGCCACATCCCTACTGGAAGCAAGATGAAGCTGCATAGGAACCTCATCCTTGCGCTGGAAAGTGTTTTCAAAATCAACGTAGGCGCCTCTGTACAGGAACTGGCTTGTAACATGCATGATGGGCTTTCCATCCCTCTGGATGGTGCCGCAAACTTCAACCATTTTTCCAGAGTCTTGATTGATAACAGAATTAATTTGTGCCGTGGTATCCAGCACGTCGCCAACCTTAAGTGGCTGGGCTCCGGGGACCATCTTGAATCCGTTCGACAAGTGGACAAGCTTCAACAGATCTCCATCGATGGTACGAGGGAAGATAGGCTTCGTGATAGCTTTCCAGCCTGCAACAATGGCGAAATCCATGGGAGCAAATACCTCCTTGCCAGGGCGATCGACGAAAGCCTCACCAGTGTTGCCAACAGCATGCACAAAATCGGCAACTGCCTGGGAACTGATTGTCTCACGACCACCGGAGAAGGTCGCGGTTGTGGGGGTATCAAACGGAACATCCTTGTTACCAAACCAGACGCGGTAGTAGAATTCCTTGATACGATCGTTGCGACCTTCCATGACCTCTCTGATTGGTGCATATCCCGCCTCGGGGTGATATGTGAACAGGAAAGTCAAAGGAACAACGCCGGCTTCAGCAGTTCTCCCTTCGAACAACGTGAGGCTGATTTGCTGATTCTCGTTCAATTTTACCTCGATTGTTCTGACCATCTTTCCGGACTGGTACGGTTCTCTGACGGTAATGGATGTCTGGGAAGGATCGTTGGGATGCGTAATTTCAACATACATTCCCGAAGTTGGAGCAACAAGTCGTTTCATTGGGTTGGACTGGAACCGATGACCTTGAACAAAGATGTCGGCGAGAAAGAAAGCGTGTCTCCAGGAAAATGATGACCCGGCAAGAAGGCTCAACCACCCATCAAGGCTGGGCAGATCTGCGGAGGGCGAGGATGATAGCCTGTAGGTGACCTTGTTCGAGTCTTCCGCAATGGTGAGACCTTCAGTTTCCGAACCGTCGATAGTTTCCTTAAGATGGCCACCAAAATATTCAATGGCAGGGATCTTCGACTCGTCACCGGCGTACACATCCTTGACCAAGCTCTGGATATGCCCCTGATGAATGCTATCCAGAATATCTTGGACGGGTTGGTCGATCACGTTCGAGAACTTAGCGGCCATCGGACCCTGGAGAATGCAGGTTCTTCCAACATCCTGGTCCACAACGGCCTCCAAATCCTCACTCTGCCAAAGAGAATCCTTCTTGAACCAGTATTCGAAGTTCTCATCCAAGGAAGGAACAAATGGAACTGGCTTTTGCCCGCGTCGTTGGCATAGAAGGAGGAAATGCTGAACGTCCTGAGCGTTGATGAGTTGCGAAGCCGACTCAGGGTATGCTGCCAAGATATTATCGATCGCCGGGTAGGGGGTGTTCAACTCCGAGTAATTTTGAAGCAGAGAGGGCTGACCCTCGGAGCCAGTGAAACGCTCTTCGACTCGGCGAATAAAATCACCAGTCAGTCTTTTCAGCGAGTCATCAATCCATCGTGATTCATGCTTGACGTACATGAGATCCACCATGCGATGGACAACCTCAGTGTACGTCATGTCTTCCAAGTCAACGGTTTCGCCGGCCGCGTTGCGGCCAAACCACACCTTGTGGAAATCGTCGTTGAGCTTCTGAATGATGTAGTTGCGCTGCTTCTTCAGCTCGGGCACACGCTTAGACTTGTCAAGCTTGAAGATCTTCTGGTCCATTTCGTGCCAGAATTGAACACCTCTTGTGGCAAGTTTGTGAATTGGTTCGCCCATCTCAGAAAGGACCGTGAGCACGCCACCAGCGGGACCGCTGTATGTCTTTTCCCAATCCTTGTCATCAAGACCAGGGGCATCAGCAATGGCCTTCTTGGCGTTCTTGGACGTATGCGCCTCCTTGGCGATCATCATGCGACTGCCAAACAAGCAACCATCGAAGGGCATAGGCGGGTATCCGAAGGAAGACGACCAGGTACCAGAAAGATACGGGTATGTATCTTCAGAGCCACCAAAGCCACTGCCAGCAACAAGAACTATGTTGTCGCAGCGTCGGATACGAGTGTACATTTGCAGGACAGGCTGGTGGAAGTCCTCAAATGAATGGTGACCTCCACCCCGACCTCCAGTCCATTGGAGGATAACCGGGAACTTGGGGTTAGCCTTCGCGATGTTGATGACTTGTTGGATGGCGTCGACAGATCCAGGTTTGAAAGCAATGTGCTTGATCCCGAGAGTCTCGATGTACTCATTGGCAACTTCGATAGAAGGAACTCCGGCACCGATTGTAAGACCTTCAATGGGCACACCGTCAGCCCTCAACTTCCCAATCAAAGGAATTTGCCAGGCCATGGCGCGAGGATTGACATAAATCAAGTTGACCGTGATACCACGACCGGGGGGGATCGCCTTCTCGATCTTGGAGACAGCTTCGGTCATCGTCTTGGCATTGTAATAACCACCACCGGCGAGTTCAACATGGTAGCCCGCATTCATAGTCGCAGCAACGAAATCCCAGGGGACAGTTGTCGGTGTCATTCCAGCAACCATGATTGGGGGAATACCAAGGATCCGACTCATCTTCGTATCAACAAAGGTCTGACCAGTCTTGTTTTTCACCAAGCGAGGCCCATATTCCTTGACCCAGTCAATGGCAAAGTTCACCGAATGTTCGTCGCGATCGAAGAGCTCTGGCTTGTAGCCAACTTCGGCGTTGGTGCCATCCATAGCCCCAGCAAGCACAACACGAACACCAGTTCCATCCTTGTTTCGGTTCGTAAGCACTCCGAGGCCAGAGATTCCGCCCGGACCAAAATCAACAATATGAGTAGCTCCGGGGAAGACGGTTGCCTGTTCCCAGTTGACCGCATCATGGGTAATCATGCGAACCAGCTCGGGGACTATGTTTGCATCCCCAAGTTTCTTCAAGTCCTCACCGCTTTTGGTGCCATAGACGGGAATGTTCAAGGATTTGGCGGGAATCTCAATATCCTCCAAATCCTCCAGAATGCGATCGTATGCCGAAGCCAGGTACTGGCTGTGGAAAGGAGCGGTGATGGGAAGGAATCGGTTGACAAATCGGACCTTTCGCTGAGTGAAAGGAACGCGGTTCTGGTCTAATCCAGTCGGGGCCTTGACCTTACGGAGACGGAGGTTCAGACCGTACAGGGAGAGCGGTGGTCCGGTAACGACAAAGTTGCGAGCACTGTTGACCAGAGAGATGGAGATGTGGCGATCCTCGGGAAGGTGTTGATTGGTGGTATCAATGTGTTCCTGAACAGCGGATCTGGGAAGGTCGCGAATCGAAAGCATGGGAGTCGGGTTGCCTTCTCCATTCTCAATGGAATCTTGCAATACTGACGGAGCAATGGATGTGCGGGGATAGGCCTGTTGGCTGCGCAGACCGATCCAGAAGAGCATTGTCAGTACATCCTTCGCGGCCTTCTCAAAGCTTTCCCAAGTAGTTGTCGACGCGATTGCTGCGGCAGTGACAATGCCCTGAGAATGGCCCGTTGTGCCATTGAATCTCTCCAGAATCTCTCCAGGTTCTCTTCCAAGAACCTTGCAGGTGACCACAAAGTGTGCCAGCTGAACCAAGCCAATTAGCGGTAGACTCACGGGGGCCGAAACCAGATAGTCTGTGTCTGGCTGAGAATCGCTATCCTGGAGCCAATGGAGAATATCCAGGCCCTTGGGGTACAACTTGCTGGCTTCGGGCTCACGCGACAGGGACTGCAGCAACTCAGCCGACGAGGTAATCAAGTCATCCACAAAGGAAGAGTACGTGGAGTAGATTTCTCTGAGTTCATCAAAGTATTCTTCGATGTTGCCTTGGCCGCCGAAGACGGTGTAGATGCTTGCTTTCTCGTCCGAGGCGGCACGGAACAGCGCGGAGTCGTAAGGCTTGGTGGGACGACCAGCAGCAGCTCTGCCGGCGTAGTATGCTTCCACGACCGACACCTTTTTGGCCGTAATACCCGGAAGACCGGCGATGACTGCATGAACGTCATTGCCACGCATAAACGCCCGCTCGAATTCATTGAGGGCAAGCTTCAGGACCTCTAGATACGTTCCCTGCGCATCATCCTCGCCTTCCTCAACTTCGTGGGCAACATGTCCAATGTATCTGGCCACAAGCTCCGCTACCGACGAGGGCTCGTCGTCTTGGGCAAGCTCGTCTGTCGGCTCAGGAAGCGAGGCTGTGAAAACGTCTTTCAATTGAGAGGCGTGGAAGTGAAGAGAAGTCGGCACAAGGAAGGAGAATTCGAGGGATCCATGAGACAGGATCAGTGGCCGCAGCGACTGAGATGAGCGTGGAGTATTAATGCCCGTCTGGGGCCCGGTGGATGTCCCGTACATCTTCTCGTGATCTCGTATCTAAATTTTTCCTTTTGAAGTAGACCTTAGCTTCCCTTCCTATAAGCTCGTGAGTTAGGGGACATACCGGTTTTCGTAAAGCTGAAAGCTATATTTCTAGCTGTTCTAATCAAATCTGGTTTAGGATCATATGTTGGTCCACCCTTGACCGCGTCCCTTTTTTTTTCAAAGAGAAAAAAAGACGAAAAAAAAAAAAGTAGTGAAAAAGAGAGGGCGGATAGTGCCTGTGGAAACAGGACTTTTGAGAAGAATAATAGAGTATAAGGGGGGGGGAATAATTGAAGAAAAAGTGGTATTATAGCAAGTAAATAATATTAATGTGCACGAAGGGAAAGGAGAAAAGGTCCCGTGGAGGGAATTGAGACTGCTATGAAATGATAATGGCCGATTTGGGAGGGGAGAGGAATAAAAAAAAAAAGGCCAAAAAAAGAAAAGGTCAGCGAATAATACCTACGATCCACGCAAGCCATGGTATTGGACGGAATACACTGTTGAACTGATGGGCGGAGAAGAACCCGCACTTTTGCGCTGGTTGAATGAGAAGCGGCCCGATGGGGTATAGTGCCGAGCGGAAACTCCCCAAAGGTCCGAAACGGTTGGGCTGGACCCGGCGGATGGTAACAATACCGGCCCTCCGGCTGTATTCGTCTGTATCACAAAGGTACCTAATCGCTAGGTACCTCACCTACTTTTCTATCACAACTATATCCCAACAACAACTGTAGTTAGATTCCAGCCTTTTGGTCAAGGGATCGGACACGTTCAATGCTTTTTCTTGTCTTTTCTAGAAACATGCAAATCTCGGGAGATGAGGTACTGTCATTTAAACGAAACGTTACCCCGCAGCTAAAAGCCCTTGGGCACTCTTGGGTCTTTACCTGACCATTGGCTTTTGAGGATTAGGTATATTGCTTTAGGTGGGCAGGTGAACAGGTGTATCTGCAGATCGATCATATAGACTCAAATATATGATGTATCATAAACTAGTCAGTCACAGTTTCGAATGTTGATCAGAGACAAGAAGGAATATATCCAAGGGTCTTCAGGTATAAGTCAAGAGCCTAAGATTGATCCCCTTCAGAACCGTTGTATAGATAGAGATCTACTTGGGTACAGTGCTTATCATGCACGTTGAACCCAAGCGACGCTACCTAATTGAGGGTCTGCACTCTCATGTGGGAACGTCAATACTTTCTTAGAATGGGAAGTCACCAATATCTAAGTCGTAAGGTTCCTAAGCGATGACTAATCACAAATATGCGGTAGGCGTGTACCGTACAGTACTGGCCGTACTCCGTACTCCCGGCCGTAAGTATGGAACCTACGGAGTAAGGCAGGGAAACTACTATGCACTGCGGTGCTCTTTTCCTCCCGCCCCAACACCCACCAAAAGCTCAGCAATCGGGAGCATTGTGCTTCTCTCTCTATCTTCACTTCTACTCTCTTTTGACAATTCCCAATTGGCATTGTTCACTTCTAGTTCGCCGGTATATATTTTTCCCCACTGTCTGTGGTTCCAAAGCTGAGTGGGCTTAGCGATTCCCACTTGGAGACGGTGTGCTGTGAAGGTTTTAAGTCATTACAGTATGTTAGACCCGTTTCCTCTTTTTTTTTTTTTTTTCCACCTTTCACCCCAATACTATCTCCGTCCAGAACATCAATCTAGAACGAGGTTGATGAATTACACGTTTCTTCAGATGATTCACTGACTGGTGCATATTTGAACAGTTTTTATTTTTTTCTTTCTCGTTATCAAATAGATCTTTCTAATCACTTCTTCTCGCTCTGTTCCTTCCCTTAGCGGCCGCCGTCAGTTTGAGAAACATTGTTCACGAAGCGACGCCTAAAACCGGTCGTGTGCTTTCTTTCCCCTTTCCTATCCCGTACTTCCAATCAACTTCGCCATGCGCCCGGAAGTTGAACAGGAGCTTGCTCATACCTTGCTGGTTGAGCTTCTGGCTTACCAGTTTGCCTCGCCGGTGAGATGGATCGAGACCCAAGATGTTGTTCTCGCAGAACAGCGAACAGAACGAATTGTCGAAATTGGCCCGGCAGACACATTGGGTGGCATGGCCAGACGAACGATTGCGTCTAAATATGAAGCATATGACGCCGCAACGTCAGTGCAACGCCAAATACTCTGTTACAACAAGGATGCCAAGGAGATATACTATGACGTGGATCCTATAGAGGAGGAAGCGGAAGTTGAAACAGCACCTGCATCCAGCGCCCCTGCACCTGCTGCTCCCGCGGCCGCAGCAGCACCAGCAGCCGCAGCGCCGCCACCTCCCAGCGCCGGCCCGGCAGCAGCAGTTGAGGACGCCCCGGTCACGGCAGTCGATATTCTGAGAACCTTAGTAGCACAGAAGTTGAAGAAGGGCTTGTCAGACGTACCTCTGAGCAAGGCTATCAAGGACTTGGTGGGAGGTATGTACCCATGATGGGACCAACGATGGCATTCTAAGTACAAGCTAATTATTCTGCTCGACAGGTAAATCGACATTGCAAAACGAAATTCTCGGAGATCTAGGCAAAGAATTCGGGTCGACGCCCGAAAAACCAGAAGACACGCCCCTCGATGAGTTGGGCGCATCCATGCAAGCGACTTTCAACGGCCAGCTGGGTAAACAGTCTTCCTCTCTCATTGCTCGCCTGGTGTCATCCAAGATGCCTGGTGGCTTTAACATCACGGCCGTCCGGAAATACTTGGAGACACGATGGGGACTGGGGTCTGGCAGGCAAGATGGTGTCCTTCTTCTCGCTCTGACGATGGAGCCTGCCTCTCGTATCGGATCTGAGCCTGATGCCAAGGCGTATCTTGATGATGTGGCCAACAAGTATGCCGCGAGTGCAGGTGTCAGCCTTTCTGCCCCGACAAGTGGCGGTGACAGTGGAGGCAATACCGGAGGCATGCTTATGGACCCTGCTGCTATCGATGCATTGACCAAGGATCAACGCGCCCTCTTCAAGCAGCAATTGGAGATTATTGCACGATACTTGAAGATGGACCTACGTGCCGGCCAAAAGGCATTCATCGATTCTCAAGAAACCCAGAGAACGCTGCAGGCCCAGCTGGATTTGTGGCAGGCTGAGCACGGCGATTTTTACGCATCCGGCATCGAGCCGGCCTTTGACTCGCTAAAGGCACGTGTATACGACTCCTCTTGGAACTGGGCCCGGCAGGATGCCCTGAGCATGTACTATGATATCATCTTCGGCAGACTGAGGGTTGTTGATCGCGAGATTGTGAGCCAGTGCATCCGCATCATGAACCGCTCAAACCCCCTTCTTCTTGAATTCATGCAATACCATATCGACAACTGCCCAACCGACCGGGGTGAGACGTATAAACTCGCCAAGGAACTGGGCCAGCAACTTATTGAAAACTGCAAGGAGGTCCTGGGTGTGTCCCCCGTGTATAAGGATGTTGCCATCCCTACTGGCCCCCAGACCACTATCGATGCGCGAGGAAATATTGGATACCAGGAAGTTCCTCGAGCTAGTGCTCGCAAGCTGGAGCACTACGTCAAGCAGATGGCAGAGGGCGGCCCCATCTCAGAATACAGCAACCGGACCAAGGTGCAAAACGATCTTCGGAGCGTTTATAAGCTGATCAAAAGACAACATCGCCTCTCAAAATCGTCTCAGTTGCAGTTCAACTCGCTTTACAAGGAAGTGATCCGCGCCTTGAGCATGAACGAGAACCAGATCATGCCGCAAGAAAATGGCAACTCCAAAAAGTCTGGCCGAAACGGTCTGAAGCGCAACGGAAGCCCACGTACAGGCAAGGTTGAAACGATCCCTTTCTTGCACCTGAAGAAGAAGATGGAGCACGGCTGGGAATACAACAAGAAGCTTACCGGTGTCTATCTCGACGTCATGGAATCGGCTGCTCGATCGGGTCTGACATTCCACGGCAAAAACGTTTTGATGACAGGTGCTGGCGCCGGCTCGATTGGTGCCGAGGTTCTGCAGGGCTTGATCAGTGGTGGAGCCAAGGTTGTGGTGACAACTAGTCGGTACTCGCGCGAGGTTACCGAGTACTACCAGGCAATGTACGCCCGCTACGGGGGCCGTGGTTCGCAATTGGTCGTGGTTCCTTTCAACCAAGGTAGCAAGCAGGATGTGGAGGCTCTCGTTGATTACATCTATGATGCCAAAAAGGGCCTCGGCTGGGACTTGGACTTTGTCGTCCCGTTCGCCGCAATCCCCGAAAATGGCCGCGAGATTGATTCCATCGACTCCAAATCAGAGCTTGCCCATCGCATCATGTTGACCAATCTTTTGCGACTGCTAGGCTGCATCAAGTCTCAGAAGCAAGCCAATGGCTTCGAGACTCGCCCTGCCCAGGTTATCCTTCCCTTGTCCCCCAACCACGGTACCTTTGGAAATGACGGCTTGTATTCTGAGTCAAAGCTCGCTTTGGAGACCCTGTTCAACCGCTGGTATTCCGAAAGCTGGAACAGCTACCTGACTATCTGTGGCGCCGTGATTGGTTGGACTCGTGGTACCGGATTGATGAGTGGAAATAACATGGTTGCCGAAGGAGTCGAGAAGCTCGGCGTCCGTACTTTCTCCCAGCAGGAGATGGCTCTCAACCTTCTCGGTCTGATGGCGCCGGCAATTGTCAATCTCTGTCAGCTTGACCCGGTCTGGGCCGACCTTAACGGTGGTCTTCAGTTCATCCCTGACCTCAAGGGTCTCATGACCAACCTTCGCTCCGACATCATGGCGACGAGCGATGTTCGGCAAGCAGTCATCAAGGAAACGGCCATTGAAAACAAGATCGTCAATGGGGAGGACAGTGAAGTGCTCTACAAGCGTGTTACTGCAGAGCCTCGCGCCAATATCAAATTCGAGTTCCCCAACCTGCCTGACTGGGATGAAGACATCAAGCCCCTCAACGAGTCCCTCAAGGGCATGGTTAACCTGGACAAAGTCGTTGTCGTCACCGGTTTCTCAGAAGTTGGACCGTGGGGAAACTCGCGGACACGCTGGGAAATGGAAGCGCATGGAAAGTTTTCTCTTGAAGGGTGTGTGGAAATGGCTTGGATCATGGGACTCATTAAACATCACAATGGTCCGCTAAAGGGGAAGGCGTATTCCGGCTGGGTCGATTCGAAGACTGGTGAACCCGTGGACGACAAGGATATCAAGGCGAAATATGAGAAGTTCATCCTTGAGCATTCTGGAATTCGCCTTATCGAACCCGAGCTCTTCAAGGGTTATGATCCCAAGAAGAAACAGCTGCTTCAGGAGATTGTAATCCAGGAAGACCTGGATCCGTTTGAAGCTTCAAAGGAGACTGCCGAGGAGTTCAAGCGCGAGCATGGCGACAAGGTTGAGATCTTTGAGGTCCCCGAATCTGGAGAGTTCACTGTTCGCCTCAGGAAGGGGGCCACTCTCCTCATCCCCAAGGCCCTCCAGTTCGACCGCCTCGTTGCTGGACAAGTCCCGACCGGCTGGGATGCGAAGAGATATGGTATCCCTGATGATATCATTGAGCAAGTTGATCCGGTCACGCTGTTCGTTCTTGTCTGCACTGCGGAGTCAATGCTATCAGCGGGTATCACCGACCCGTACGAATTCTACAAGTACGTTCATCTCTCGGAGGTCGGTAATTGCATTGGTTCTGGTATTGGAGGAACACATGCCTTGCGGGGTATGTATAAGGATCGTTACCTGGACAAGCCCCTTCAAAAGGACATTCTCCAGGAGTCTTTTATCAACACCATGAGTGCGTGGGTCAACATGCTGCTGCTGTCCTCCACGGGACCTATCAAGACGCCTGTTGGCGCTTGTGCAACCGCTGTCGAGTCCGTTGATATTGGTTATGAGACGATTGTCGAAGGAAAGGCTCGCGTCTGCTTTGTTGGTGGATTTGACGACTTCCAGGAAGAGGGATCGTATGAATTCGCCAACATGAAGGCTACCAGTAATGCCGAGGACGAATTCGCTCATGGCCGCACTCCGCAGGAAATGTCTCGACCCACGACCACCACTCGTGCTGGGTTCATGGAATCCCAGGGCTGCGGAATGCAGCTTATCATGAGTGCACAGCTTGCTCTGGATATGGGCGTTCCGATTCATGGTGTCATTGCTCTGACGACCACAGCCACAGACAAGATCGGGCGCTCAGTTCCTGCTCCGGGCCAGGGTGTTCTTACCACCGCTCGTGAGAACCCCGGCAAGTTCCCTTCGCCGTTGTTGGATATCAAGTATCGCCGCCGACAGCTCGAATTGCGGAGAAAGCAGATCAAGGAGTGGCAGGAATCGGAACTGTTGTACCTCCAGGAGGAAGTTGGGGCCATGGCCTCTCAGAACTCCGACTCCTTTGACGTGTCAGAATACATGCAGGAGCGAGCTCAGCATATTGAACGGGAGGCTATTAGGCAAGAAAAGGATGCACAGTTCAGCCTCGGAAACAACTTCTGGAAACAGGATTCCCGCATCGCCCCTCTTCGGGGTGCCCTTGCTACATGGGGTCTTACTGTTGATGATATTGGCGTTGCCTCTTTCCACGGAACCTCCACCGTGGCAAATGACAAGAACGAATCCGACGTCATCTGCCAACAGATGAAACACCTGGGCCGCCAGAAAGGTAACGCTCTCTTGGGTATCTTCCAGAAGTATCTTACGGGACACCCGAAGGGTGCAGCGGGCGCATGGATGTTCAACGGATGCTTGCAGGTCTTGGACAGCGGACTTGTTCCGGGCAATCGCAACGCCGACAATGTTGACAAGGTCATGGAGAAGTTTGATCACATTGTCTACCCCAGCCGCAGCATCCAGACAGATGGAATCAAGGCGTTCTCGGTTACCTCTTTCGGTTTTGGCCAGAAGGGTGCTCAGGTCATTGGTATCCACCCGAAGTATTTGTTTGCAGCCTTGGATCGCGCCCAATTCCACACCTATAAAACCAAGGTTGAGGCCAGACAAAAGAAGGCATACCGCTTCTTCCACAACGGCTTGATCAACAATAGCATCTTCGTCGCCAAGAACAAAGCGCCGTATGAAGATGATCTTCAAAGCAAGGTTTTCCTCAACCCCGACTACCGCGTGACGATGGACAAGAAGACTTCTGAGTTGAAGTTTCCCACAGCACCTCCCAAGCCCACAGACCAAGGTGCCGAGAGCACTCGGAAGATGGTGGAGTCGTTGGCCAATGCCAACATCGCTGACAACTCAAAGATCGGCGTAGACGTTGAGAACATCGAGGCGGTCCCCATCGATAACGAGACGTTTGTCGAGAGAAACTTCACTTCCAAGGAGGAGCAGTATTGCCGCCAGGCAGCATCTCCCAGGGCGTCTTTTGCTGGACGTTGGAGTGCAAAGGAGGCCGTTTTCAAGTCTCTCGGCGTCTCCAGTAAAGGTGCCGGAGCTCCATTGAGAGACATCGAGATTGTGAATGATGCTACCGGGGCACCCGTGGTCAATGTAAGTTTCCACTCAAGCCTTTGAGACAACGTAAACTAATATATGGCCCAGCTCCATGGCGCTGCGGCCGAGGCCGCTCAGCAGAGTGGCGTTAAGCAGGTCACTGTCAGCATAAGCCATACCGATTCCCAGGCCGTTGCTGTTGCTGTTTCGAAGTTTTGAAATCGGTTGATGAGCAATGTGTTTTTAAAGATACATAACTACTGCGTTTTCTAGAATCTAGTACAAATAATATTTCTTTCTTCTTCCTCATTCTTGCCAAGCCTTACGAAATACCGCAATCTGTCAGTTGTATCAAGTTCGGTTGTGAACCTTCACAAAAGACACGCGTAAGGTACATAGCTTTGCAGACCAGGATGACCAAGGACCTGGGAATCGAATCTTGTCTTCCACTGGCCCCCTCATACTTAGGGATTCTACGAAATTTGTGCGCTAAGCACGTCTTCTCGAATTGGGAACAGATCATAAGAGACCTACATTTTGTGATGCGTTTTTTGTCACGTCTCATTGATCCTGCAAATAAAGACTAAGAGTTCGTGTGCAGATTTGTTTTCTTTCCTTTTTGCTTTCCCCTCCCCCTTCCTACTAATCATTTTCGCCCACCACCAGATGCTCGGTTCAGAGGACCCCAATTGGCTCGAGGGTTGATCTGGTACCTCACTAGCCGCTTTCTACCGGATGCCTTTCTACCCAAGCCTTCGTCGAAGACCACCGGCGTTGTCTTATTCTCCGAGGTTGATGTGTCCACCTCTCCACTCGTGCCTGATGAATTCTTCG
The DNA here is from genome assembly GCA_023627535.1 of Aspergillus sp. S1802E. NCBI lineage: Eukaryota > Fungi > Ascomycota > Eurotiomycetes > Eurotiales > Aspergillaceae > Aspergillus > Aspergillus sp. S1802E. Next base: position 47,693 of record JAMAHN010000034.1, read on the forward strand.
GTGGTAGTCGGGCTCCCGAGCGGTACAATGCGGCCTCCACCTTGATTATCATGTCGGAGACATCTTTTCCGCCTTCAGCTGCAGATGCGACTTCTCTTTTCAGGGTGTCTAGCAATTCACCTTGATCAGTGTTCTGCGGGCTTTCTCGACCCTTGGCCATGATGGTCGCGCCCGCTGTCCCGGGCTTAAGAGCACCCTCCTTGATGGGGGACCTCTGTCTCACCCATTCCCTCATGACTTCCCAGATGACTGCCCAAGGAGCATCGGTGCGCACTGTGTTGGGCTTTGCATGACTACGAGTGGTCCGGTAGCCCATATGTCGGAGCGCCCCGCAGAAGGCGTCGTAGGGAACCGTCGACGTGCGCAGGACCTTCGCCAGAACATTGAGACTAAAGTAGAAGGGGTGTGGTTCACGAAGAGCGGGATCCATTCGGGCAATGATATCTGACTGCTCTTGCGGTGAGTCGTTGTTACTGGCATCGACAGGCTCCGGAGACGAGCTTTCCGCAGAGTCGCTGAGAGTCAGGTCCTCTTCGAGGGCTGTCATTAGCATGCCTTCAAGCCGGCTCAAGGTCTGGTATGTTTCTGCATCAGTTCCAGGGAGCATATCAAGAATCTTCTGGATGTACTGGGGGTTGTGAAGAGGACCGGCCCACATTGGTCCACCTATGTGCGTCTTGGAACCACAGTGTTCACAGTGCGTCCCTGCAACTGGCCCTTGTGCAAACCCATAGTGGTAGAAAGGGTCACCTTTTCTATCAAGCTTCTGCTTCGTCTGGGTCAAAGGTTGTGTTGACCAAGCCCCACACCCCGAATCACAATTGTAAACTAGCATCGTATTTCCCGAAGCAAACTTTACCTCGGCCGGAGATCGATGAATGCGGACGAAGACTCTAGCGTAGAAATCAATCGATAAGGACAAGAGGGGCTCGATCGATAGTCCATATCTAGCAGCAGACGCCGCGAGTCCGTGCAGAATCAGGCGCAGCCCAGCCTCATGTGAATGTGAACCTTTCGATGGTACGCCGCCATATAAGGCGAATGATTTTTCTGGGTACCCATTCGAAGCCCAGACTCCAGCATCAGTGCAAGTCACGCATAGCAATCCTCCGTCCTTCACTCCCTGTACCGCCGCATCCATGAAGGGCGCAGCCGTGCCGTAAGGATCTAGATCGATGACGTCGAACGCGTGGGGTAGATTGTACATATAAGCCCGAGCGTCGCCAGTGTTCTGCTGGATTACTTCCCCTAGCATATTGTACTCAATATTGGTCTTCATGGCCGCGATGGCGGAAGGCGACAAATCATTGGCAACGACACGAGTGGTAGCCGGGATTTCCGAGGCATATCGGAGTGCTCGCAAGCCGGTGGCCGAAAGAGCGTCTAGGATCGTGAATGACGGCGGGTTCCCTTTATTAATCGGCTCTTCAGTTTCTTGTTCATCCCTCTTCCGTTTTTTGCCATTAGCCTGTTTCTGCATCTTCTTGTCGGCCTTTTGTTTCCTCAACGCCACCACATGTTCGCTGTATGCCTTGATCGCAAGCACGCTCAGATCGCGATTGAACTGCTGTATCGGATTGTAAAACACAGACTGGGCCTCATCGTCAACCTTGAGATCCTTCTTTGTTCCTTTCGAAGCTGCAGCCTCTGCAGGCGCATTCAGGATGAAAGCCAATCCCTCTTTCACTGCTCTGTATTCTTTCCCATCATACTGGACGCGATCGTCGGCGATCCGCGATTGTGAAGATTCCTCCATTCTGGAGGACGGACAATGGAAGTAGCGCAATGGGTTTCGGTTTAGGTGATAGCGAGGACGAGGGCTTTTCAGCAATACGAAGGTGAGGAAGACGTTGCGATCTAGGAAGCCAGGTGCACGAGAAAAGGTCCAGGCACTCCTAAGAACCATCGATGATCCGGTAGACGGGATGGAGGAAAAGAGGACAAATAGATTAAACCTGTCGCTGTACTCTGTAGACTTATGTACACCGTAGGCAGTCGATGCTATTCGGGGCAGCAGAAAAAGGAAAAGAAAAAAAAAAAAAAAAGCCGCGGCGCACGGGCCACGCCCTGCTGCTTTCTTCTCCAGAGTCCATACTCTCCCTCTGCTTTCTACTTTCTACTTTCTACTCTCTACTCTCTACTCTCCACTCTCTACTCTCTACTCTCTACTCTCTACTCTCCACTCTCTACTCTCTACTCTCTACTCTCTACTCTACCTACATGTCAATCGCGTTCAATCAATGCAATGTACATAAATAATACATTAGATATCGTTGAATTTATCATCACACATTTCCAACACCAATGACTATTTTACAATAGCACATTAAAATGCCCCTTCTCTTTTACAACCAGGATCCAATAAAAGGTATTCGGTTGTATATTTCATTCCAACCGTTGACCTCCCATCCAGATCCTTGCCCTGATCGCCCTATTATCCCCAGGGCTCCTCCCAACCAAATAGAAAAACCCATCGCTGCAAGACCGTTTACCGTCCACCACATCTTCCTTTGCCTCTTAGATCGTTGTTGGTTTTCAGGTTCTTTGAAATGGCCCTCGAGCGAGCCCTTCTTGGGCTTTCGGTCTCTCCGGACTGTCGTCACCCTCCAACCCATCCAAGCGGCCCATCCTCCAACGATATGCCAGACCCCGACGGCGACAAACGCCAGATAATAGACGTTCCAGAAAGTAGGATTCCGAGTAAACGCATGCGCTACGTAGCCCAGACCCACGCCGGAGCTCCCACCGTCATAGATCAACGGCGCGACACGGTTGACTAGGATATGAAAGCCGAGCAACGGAACAAGGGCATAACCGAATTGCGCTTGTAGGCTGACGCGGGGCCAGAAGCTCAACAGAGACCTCTGCGACCTAGTCTCCGCGCCGTACAATCGAGCTCGACGAGAGGAGCGAATGCCGCGGAGAGCAATCCCCGATGCCACGTGCACTAGACTGGGAATTGTGAGGACTAGATGCTCGAGCGAGGGGGCCTGGTAGATAGGTCGCGTCAGGAGAAGGTAGGTGTCGCTATCGGACACCGAGCGGGTAACTAGGGGAATCAGGGCCGTGTTGGTGAAATGTAGCGCTAAGAACAGCGTCGGTGGGTATGTTGAGTATTTCTGAAGTGCAGATACTGAGAGCATGTGAGTAAGGTCTGTACATTCAAGTTGTTAGGAGGGGGTGTTGTCCATGCATACACCAGGAATCCCAGTTATATCCGCGGAGCCCAAGGTTTGCCGCTGGGAGGTTGCTCGGGCACCTGTCGAACGATGCGGGCCGAGGGTCCTGCGTCTTGGGAAAGAATGCGCCATTTTCAAGGTCAGGGAATTCCTCGTGCACCGGAGATGGATCTAGTTCCTGTAATGAGAGCATTGACCGAGTATCGATATCATCGGGTCTCTGGGACCCATTGGGTTCAGCGGAAGACATGGCTGGAGGCGATATCACAGCCGCCGCAAAAGACTTAGCAGGATCGATCGTTTCCCTCGAGATGCATCCAGGTTGATGACTACTACACACCAACCGAGAAGGTCAGTGCAGAAGCAAGAAAGACCTCTCGAGGATATCCTCCGTAAGAGAAAAACTAGGCGGTGGGATACTGCGGGCAGAAAGACCTAGTGGCCTTGGCCAGTTCCCGCTCGACTACGCCTACCATTCGGCACTTGTCACTGCCCGGCCTCTGCAGGTCTATCAAGCTCCAACAAAGCCCCTCTGTGATATCCGGGCGACCAAGATGGCACCTGTACGTCTGCGTTTTGTCGCATCCTTTGGTTTCTGCCGACGGTGTTGCTAAATCATTCCGTATCTTGTAATACAGCGAGGATTCATCAATCCAACGCCCAAAGTATGTACCATTCCTTCTTTAAATCCCAACCGCAATACCGATACATGACTGGCTGTCTGACTCCCAAAACTTTGTCCAGACCGAGTCTGCACGTTCCGCCTTAAGCTCTTTCACCTGCACCCTCTGCAATAAGTCTTATTCCCGCCATCCAGAATACGAGGCGCATATCTCTTCATATGACCATCAGCATCGCAAACGTCTCCAGGATCTGAAACAGTTGTCGCGAGACCCCAATGCCGCCGAGAAAGCAAGGCGAGCGGAAAAAAAGGCCGATGCAGAGGCTGGGCTAAGAGTAATCGACACTAATAAAAATGGGGCATCTCTAGGGACAGGAACGGCGGGCGGAGGAGGGGGAGTTGGTGGTGTAAGTGGCGGCGGCGTCGGCGCCAGCAGTGCCGGAGGCTTCAAGAAAGGTGGATTCAAGAGCTCCTTTACTGCCGTCAAAGGCCCCGTAGCACCTACAGCACCGACAAGGAAGAATGTGCTTGGGGATGACGATGACGATGAAAACATAGGTCTCGCTGATACAGACGAACGAGCTGGTGTTCCATCACCGGGTCCCACCGGCGCCATCCATTATGAGCCCGCAGAAAGCGACACTGACGAAGAGAATATGCATGGCACGCTGCACAGTGACTACTACGACCCTCGCAGACCCACCGACTGCTGGTCCGAGTGTGTTGGTGCTAGGACTGTCGAGGCTACCTCTTCTTAGAGATCGGTTCGCTCCGGGACAGGCTGAAGCTCATTTGGCCTAGAAATCGAAAGGATTGGCGGCGTTACGATTGGGCGAAGGGGTTGAACTGGTTTCACACCTCCAAAGTCTCGGGGTTTACGTTCTTTGGCGTAATATTGCTAGCTCGACGAGAGGTAGTTATTTTAAAAAGTCCGACGGAAAATGTATTATTGGCTGTTGAAGAACAAAACAATCCCACTCACAGGACACAAGCGAACTCTTCGCTGTGCTGCCTGGATATGACCATATCAAAAATGCTTTCCACCAAGTATCTGTGAACAAACTTCGTTCCTGAATCTATAGATGCAAATTGTGTGAATTGATTCTTTAGTGTAGTTGTACAGATCCCAAATAATGGAAATAAAAAAGCAATAGAAAGCCTTGGCGAGGAATTTGAAAAGGGGGCTGGGGAGAACAGGTGGTCGCGACGGTCAAAAAGGGTACTAAACATGACGGCTTTATTTTAGGTCTTGGACTCGATCCGTTTGTCGCTCGAGAGAAAGCCGTATTACAAACGAAGCAGCTTGGCAGCCTGGCTGACAATCGTGTCCTCCTGGGGGAAACTCATCTGCTCAAGACCAAGAGCATAGGGAGTAGGCACCTCGGCACCGGTGACACGGAGAGCAGGGGCAGTCAGATAGTCGAAGCCATACTCCATGGACAGGGCCAAGATTTCGGAGGAGACGCCAAACATGGGGAATCCAGACTCGACAGACATGAGTCGGCCGGTCTTCTTGAGAGACTGGATGATCGTCTCCACGTCCAAGGGCTTGATGGACCGCAGGTTGATCACTTCGGCTTCAACTCCGTACTTCTGCTTCAGCGTGGCAGCAGCTGTGAGGGACTGTCCAACGCAGCGGGACAGGGAAACAATGGTCAGGTCCTTTCCAGGACGCTCGATCTTGGCCTTGCCAATAGGCAGGACGAAGTCGTCCTTCTGCGCCGCCTCGCTCATGGGGAACGCCTGGCCATACATAAGCCTGTAAACAATCAGCCTCAGACGGTTCTTTTTCTTTTTCCTTTCTCATTTAAGAGAGAATATTGAATCCATAGTCACGTACTCGTTCTCCAAAACCACGACAGGGTTGGGGTCACGGATAGCAGCCTTCAACAAACCCTTGGCATCCTCAGAGCTCCAGGGCGAAACGACCTTCAGTCCGGGAATGCTGCCGTACCAGGCCGAGTAATCCTGGGAGTGCTGGGCGGCGACACCGGCGGCGAAACCATTGGGTCCACGGAAGGTGATGTTGCAGGGCTGGATACCTCCGGACATGTAGTGGGTCTTCGCAGCCGAGTTGATGATTTGATCAATGGCCTGCATGGCAAAGTTGAAGGTCATGAACTCGCACTATCCGATGATAACACTGGTTAGCTTCGAAAACTCTCGCCGGCTCACATATGGGTAGTAGCCGTCCAAGATGAGTATGAAAACAAGCTTACAATGGGGTGTAGGCCAGCAAGAGCGGCGCCGACAGCCAGACCGGTAAAGCCGGCTTCCGTGATGGGCGTATCAATGACTCGCTTGGGGCCGAATCGGTCCAACAGACCCCTTGTGACCTTGTAGCTGTTGAAAGGACGAAGATCAGAACGGCGAAACTTTGTTGGATGCGGATTGGGAACAGGGATTCATACGCTCCGTTGTACTGTGCAACCTCCTCTCCGAGAATGAAGGTTTTCTTGTTGCCCTCCAGCTCCTCAGCGAGAGCCTCGTTCAAAGCATCTCGCACGGTGACCTCCTTAGAGCCGCCAGCCGTGGCATAGCCCCGGAAGCGCAGGATCGAAGGGGCACATGCGGATTGCGTGAAGGCCGGACGGAAAGAGGCAGAGGAAAGGCGCGAAGAGAGCAGGCGAGCTGCCGGGCGGAAAACTCGAGGAGCAGTCATGGCCGGATGGGAGTGATGGCAAGATCCAGCGATATAAGGCTAGGAAGATGGAGTGCACAGATGCTCGGCTGTGGATGCGGATTGATAGAGAGAGGACGAGAAAAGTCTCCGGGGCGCAACTCCGTCTTTGGATGTCTTTCGTCAACGGGTTTTCACTTTTTGGTGAGCGCCGGCGCGAGTCTGTTGGGTTGGCCGCTGACTAAGACGGGGACTCACCGGCGGCTTCTTCCGTCCTCCTTCTGCCGCCTTTGGCCTTATCCTTATCAGGCACTCCGTTTACTCTCTTCTCTCTCCGCTGCTCTCCTTCCGTCCTCTCCTTTAGAGAGTACGACGCCAGCATGCTGCGTCTCCTCCTCGGCTCCTTCTCGGTCTCGTTGGCGCTCGCCGTACAACCAACGGCCCCGGATCCCATCGCAGCCCCCCTGCGCGATCTAAAATGGGGGCAACTCAACTTCCTTCACACGACCGATACCCATGGCTGGCTGGCCGGTCATCTGCAGGAGTACGCTCGTGAAGCTCTTCCGGCGTTCTTTCCCCTGGTTCTTTGCTGATCAGCTCGCAAACTATAGACCCTCCTACGCCGCAGACTGGGGTGACTATGTCTCCTTCGCGACCAGGATGCGGGAAAAGGCAAATGCACAGGGCGTGGATCTGCTGGTGGTAGATACGGGTGATAGAGTAGAGGGCAATGGCCTCTACGACTCATCGGAACCGAAGGGCGTCTACATCTCGGACATTCTGCGCGAGCAGCAGATTGACCTAATCACCGCCGGAAACCACGAGTTATACAAGCGGAACACCTCCGAGGCCGAGTTCTTCACCACGGTCGTTAACTTCCATGGGAACTACCTGGCGTCGAATATTGACATCGTGCACCCTGTGACTAATGACCTCGTGCCGCTAGCTCCCCGTTTTAAGAAATTCACTACCGAAAACCAGGGCATCCGCATCGTTGCCTTTGGCTTCCTGTTCGATTTCACCAAGAACGACAACAACACCGTGGTTTATCCCGTTGAACAGACCATCAAGGAAGACTGGTTTCAGGATGCCATTCGGGACCCAGACGTTGACCTCTTCCTCGTGACTGGCCATGTGCCTGTTCATTCACAAGAATACAAAGCCATCTTCGAAGAGATTAGGTCCGTTCGTTGGGATACACCAATTCAATTCTTCGGGGGTCATTATCACATTCGCGATTTTGCACGCTATGACTCGCGAGCCTATGGCTTGGCAAGTGGGCGCTTTATGGAAACAATCGGGTTCATGTCAATCGACGGCCTGTCTGCCAAGAAACGACAGATCCCTGCCTTGAATACCCCCAGCTTTCAGCGACGATATATCGATAACAATCTCTTCTCGTTTCTTCATCATACCGAGCTTGATAAGGAGTCATTTCACACGGACCTTGGTCAGAATGTGTCGCGGTTGATCCATGAATCCAGAAGTGCACTCCGGCTAGACGAAGTCCACGGCTGCTCCCCCCGTGATCTTTGGATGTCCCGGGTCAAATATCCGAGCGAAGAGAATATTTACACTTGGCTTGAAACCCAAGTCCTACCCGATCACCTGAGGGATGAATCTCGTGCGGGACAACCAGCTCTTGCTATTGTCAACACCGGTGCCATACGGTTTGATATATTCAAGGGACCCTTCACCCAGGACACCACCTTTATAGTCTCCCCATTCACCAGTGGTTTCCGATACTTGAAAGATGTTCCCTATGAAAAGGCCAAACTCGTTCTTGAGGTTTTAAACAAACAGCCACAGATATTCACTGATTCTGCTCGTCAATCCGACTTTACTTGGTCTCTTGCCCCGCCCGAACGGTCGGCGTATAACACTGATGTGACAATCGATGATGGGAAGCTTCTCCAACAGAACCAACTAACAGATCAAGCCGCTGCTTCAAGTGACGCCGGATCCAAACCTAACTTTCAGCCTGGATATACCACCATTGACGACGGAGGTGCGGACGGCGACGACACCATCCACTCTCCCATCCCTTTCTATCGTATGCCAAACTGTATCCAGGCACATGTATCACTTAATGCCTCATCAGCCCCGGATCATGTTGATCTCGTATACATCGATTTTATAGAGCCCTACGTGGCACTGGCAGCCAAATTTGCAGACCTTGACGCTGATTTTTCGCGGGACAGTGATGTGTATATGCCATCTATGACGCTGACCAACCTTATCTTGAATTGGGTGAAAGACAGCTGGAGATGTGATGAATGATGCCCTATGTTCTTCAATAAAGCCAGCGTGTGATTTTCCCCCTTATGTTGCTGGATAGAAGGATATATATATAGTTTTACTGCAGAGAGCGTTCTAAGCCGCCAGGGGGCATCCATCCGAGACTTGACTGGTATGATAGATTGAATGTAGTACAGCAATATACAAAGGACAAGAACACCTCCTAGTCTCCGCCCTCAAACTTGAGAAGGCCCTTCCCATCGCGGTAGCCACTAAGGGTCTCCTGTACTCCCGCCGTGAGGGCAGGGCCCTCCGTCTCCCAGTTCCATCGGATCTCATCCACAGGGATGTCCTTGAACTTCCCGGAACGAGTCAGTTGTAGAACATCGTTGATGGTGTTTTCCTTCAGCTGCGGGTTCTTGTCCCCCCACTTGCTAACCCAAAACCCATCAAACGCCAGATTCTTAAAGATGAGAAGCCCCGAAGGCAGAGACACGGGCTGCTTTGACATAGCTCCGTAGGTAACCAGGTGTGAGCCCGGAGCAAGCGTTTTCGCCAACGCAGTCGCACTTTTACCGCCAACACAGTTAAGAGCAAGCCGGATTGGCTCCTTGCCGTTGCGGGTGAGCTCGTTCACTTTGTTCTTGAAGTCACCCGAAAGGAGTTCTGCTTCGGTGACGACGGCAGTCGCACCCAGCTCCCGCAGCTCTTGCTTGAGAACATCCGTCTTCTCCGGGGTCTCCCTTTCTCGAACGACATTCAGGGTTTTGATACCCCATTCCCGCGCCAACTGGATGGCAGCCCGGCCCACACCGCTGTTCGCACCGTTTTGGATCAGCCATTCTTCACCGGTGCGCATCCAGTCCCAATTGCAGAAATCCTTGATCATGCGGTACGCGGTGACGGGGTTCACGCTGACTGTACTGATCTGAAGCGGAGACAGACCATCCTTATTTTCAATTTTGATCAATTGCGATTCATCCATCTGCGCATGCGTCCGCCAGGTACCCTGGCCGGTCTGCTTCATAACAACCCAATCTCCCTTGCTCAGGTTCTTGACATTTGCGCCCGTTGCAATGACTTCGAAGGCGCCTTCATTACCCGCGACAGCAGAGGGCTCCGATGTACCAAGGTTTGACTGGAACGGCGGTTTGCTCGGATACACGCCCTGAATTTGGTTGACGTCGGCCGGGTTCAACGGCGCAGCCAGAAGACGAAGCGTAACTTGAGACCCGTGGGGAGGAGAGATAGAATGCTTGTGAAGCCTACACGAATCTAGAGAGTGAGTCTTCTGTTTCCTTTCTCGTCGTCTCTTCTCCTCAACGGTTCCATGCCGAGGGGATTTTAGCGGTTTGGAAGGAGCACTCACCGTAGCACGTCCTTTGGCTCTCCATATCGAGAATACACCAGGGCTTTTGCTTGCGTGTAGCCATAAACAGCAATGAATCGTTTTCCTCCCATGAAAGCATTGGGTAGAGGCCCCTGGCATTGACGAGTGGCCGTTGAGACCAAGGGGGAGACAGCTCTAGCTCTCAAAGAAAGTGTTGCATTGCTGCCCGCAGATCGGACCGCAGTGCGGGAGAACATAGTGACGGTTGTTTGGTAGACACGATACGGCGACCAAAGCAAGACGAGTCAATTCAAGTCATGGGGTGACTAGGGGAAGAGAAGGTGTTCTGGGATTGAAGGAAAATCCGGATGACGTCGTTCTTCACCCGTCGGGCCGGCGGAGACGAGCAACCGGAGCTGTTCGAGCGGGCGCCCATTACATTCTTATCGTAGGAATATATCTACATGCCTGCGGCAATTTTCTACTGCACCAATGGGCCATCTCATAATCATTCTTGATTTCAAGTCTCCCATGCACCTGTAGAACCGAGAGATAGAGATAATTGTTTCAAAAGGAAGCACGGGAATCCCGGGTACGCTGTATTAAGCGCGGGTCTTCCGTGGGGATTCTTTTGTCTTCCTCCCAACATCTTCGTTGCTTGCCCGCGCGTCCACTCTATGCGTACTCCACACTTCTAAATGTCCCTACTGCGCGAGGCCGAAAGGTATATCGCCAAACAGCAGTCGCAAGCAGCGCTCAATGCCTTTATAACTCCTCTGAAACCCTCGGGCCCGTGGCTGGACCGCGTGAAGGACGCGGATCGTCGCAGGGAGAAAGGTTTGTGATGCTCAACTCGCTCCATTTTCGATCTTCCTAGCTAACCGAGCGCCCCCTTTCTGTTCAGGAAGGCCAAAGTCCGGGATCGATGGTCGCTTAATCTCCGTCAAAGATAACATATGCACTCGCAACTTGCCAACGACATGTGGCTCGGGCATTTTAGAACAATTCGCCAGCCCATCAAACGCGACGGTCGTGGAGCAATTGGAGAGCGCCGGGGCCATCGTTGCGGGGAAAACGAATCTCGATGAGTTTGGGATGGGGTCTCATTCCATCCATTCGCATTTCGGTCCTGTTGGGGACCGGAGCAATGCAGACGCCCCGTCCGTTGGGGGCAGCTCAGGAGGAAGTGCCACCGCTGTCGCGACGGATCAATGCTATGCGTATGTCAGTCGTGAAGCCCACATATACTGAAGTGCTTGCTGAGAAACAATGGTGTCTGGCTTCTAGAGCTTTGGGGACGGACACAGGTGGTTCGGTTCGACTTCCGGCCGCGTACACGGGGACGGTTGGCTTCAAGCCTTCTTACGGACTGATCTCCCGGTGGGGTGTGATCGCTTATGCTAACTCGCTGGATACTGTCGGGATTCTGGGGAGGAATACCACCGATACTCGTGAGATCTTCAGTAGGTCTTCTCTCCCCATTACTCCGTGTCACCCCTCGAAAGACCGACGAAGGACCGCCATATCACTAATGGGCCTCAGATATTCTGAACCAACACGACCCGCGCGACCCGACAAGCCTCTCCCCGCCCTCTCGCTCTCGAATACTTTCTCGTCTAGATACCCCGTCTCTTGCATCTCGAATGAAGTCTACTCCACTGAAGATTGGCGTGCCTGCCGAGTATAACATATCGGAACTTGCTCCTTCAATTCGTCGGGCCTGGTCTCGCTCCTTGGCCTACATGCAACGACAAGGCCATACCATCCACCCGGTCTCCCTTCCAGCAACCAAGCTGGCCTTGTCTGCGTACTACGTACTCGCGCCTGCCGAAGCGTCCTCAAACCTTGCAAAGTACGATGGTGTCAGGTACGGGACTCGTCCCGCGGGCCCCGATGGTGGGGCACAACCAGACGATTACCTGTATGCCACGACTAGGGGTGACCGGTTTGGCACCGAAGTCAAGAGACGGATTTTGCTCGGCGCATTTAGTCTGAGTGCCGATGCCATTGACAACTATTTTTTACAAGCCCAACGCGTTCGGCGGCTCGTTCAGCGTGATTTCAATGCGGTCTTCAATGCAGAGCAGCCCTTGGCTTCCCGTCGAGCGCAGGCTAGCCCTAGACCGGAGACTTTTGGCGTAGATGTTCTGATATGCCCGACTGTGCCGTCATCACCACCGCGCATATCAGACTTATTGGAAGGCGGTACGGCGGCATCCCCTTTGGATGCATACATGAATGATGTCTTCACCGTACCTGCCAGCCTAGCCGGTCTCCCGGCAGTTTCTGTCCCAGTCAAGGTGGATGAAAGCGCTGATTGTACTGGACTTCAGGTAATCGGTCAGTACGGTGATGATGAGCTGGTGCTGAGAGTGGGGGAGTCGCTGGAAGGACAAAGTCTCTGACCCTCTTGTATAAATATGCGGAATATAATTTGAACGGATTTAAAGGACGTCATTCCACGCTGTTGAGAATCGGCAGACCAAGACCATTCTAGTCATTGTGTCAAGCTAGTAGCTCGTGGCTTAATATACACCTTATTTTACATATGCCTTAACACGAGAGACATTCTCTTTCCTGGAGAGCAAGTTCCAGGAACTCAAATTTGTAGGAATAGCAGAATGGATCCTGACTTGTCCGCGTAATGTGATTGCAAAAGACGATTCATACTCCAGTTGGTATCTAGCAATGTGAGATTTCCCATGAATTTAAGTCATTTCAGTATCCTCCCCAACCGTCGTGTTTTCCGGCACAGTCGAGGGAGTTGCTGCATTGGGAGTGTCCGCGGTATCAACATTCATTGTACCGTCGAATGTGATATGGCCAGGACCTAGTCCGGGATCTAGCTCTGGTACCTCACCGGTTCTTTCTACCACAGGGTTGTCAATAGTTGCAGATTCCAGCTTGGCACTCGATGCTAAGGCGGTTTCATATGCTGCGCCGACCCCTGCCTTGAGGACTTCAGAACCCCCTACCGGTCCAGAGCTGGAACCATCCATCTCCGAGTTGCCGACAATATCGCCGTCAATGCCACCCCACAGAAGCATTGCTTCGACCTCGTCGACAATGTCGGCCACGACGTCCTCCGCTATCTGCTCGTTGAACCGGTCCCCGAAAGCTCGAATTGGCGCTCCGCTCTCAGTGTGAGAAGGCGGCCCAACCCACCATGGACCCTCGAAGCGGCATTCAACCGCACCGCCACCGTAACAGCTAACAGCAGGGTAGTAGCCAATCATCCCGTCATCTGCGTTCTCTCGCTCCCCAAGCCCAAGATTATTCGTACCGTTGGCGAGACGACTGGCCGGGGGAAGGAATGCGTATAGCTCTTTGAAGGGCGTGCCCATCTTGACGCCATTTTTGAATATTGTGATGCTTGAGCCTGGAAGCGTCCGTAAGGATGCATCCTCTGAATTCAGCGGAGATGGGGGCCCGAATGTTGGGGTTTCTTTAAGGTTGAAGGCATAATCGCGCAAGTGTTTCGTGGGGAACACATTCGATTGTTGCCAGCAAAAGTCGGATTTATAGTGGAATGGAATTCGATCACGAATAATGTTGACGGCGGAAGGTGCTTCTGCGTTGGTGTTTTCATCGGTAGCGGGATCATAGGTCCCCTCGACTATTTTCTTATGAAGCGATAGTGGTGGAAGGGAAATGAGCATCCCAATGACATCGCCTTCCCGGATTGCCTCTCCCTTGGGAAAGAAGTACTCGCAGCGCATTCGATTCACTACCTCACCGTTCACATCCCGAATACCATACCCATAACAATCCACGCCAACGTTCACGTCAAGATCTGCTTCTCGCCGGGCAAATCCAAGACGAACGTGGCCCCTCGAAGGCCGTTGAAGATTGCCGCTAGAGGAATCGGTTTTTGTGTCGCTCACCACACCGCTTATTACTCGTGCTTCATAGTAAAAATTCCCTTCCCGTGCGCAAACATTGGCACGGGCGGTGTGCCAAGGATCACTGGTCGTGACTGCAAGCGCATCTTCGCTGAAAAGAATCGCTGCTGGCGAGTCTTCGAAACTGAACCGTGCCTGGTATGGCCGAACATCGGTCTGGCGGTATTTGATATGGGGAAACCCCGGGTCAGCTATGGCATAGCCGTAACGAAATCCATTCTTATTAGTGAGCTTGTCAACAACCTCATAGAAGGCCCGAACCTGCCCAGTTACATCGGAGGCTTTCTTATCCACAAGATTCAGTTGGCGAGGTTGAGGAGGGAGAAGATCGGATGACCGGGGCTCAGCAAGCAACAACGGTCGAAGTATATTGAGTTCCGAGCTGGGAAGAGCCGTATTTTGAACAGCTACTGCTTTCTTCTTGGGTGGAGCTTCTTGATCAAGCCCTTTCGCCTCACGCTTCTTGCGACTGTCACGTTTGTTACGTTTTGATCTTGCAGGATCAGCTTGAGACGTTGCATTGCCTTGGGGTATAGGCGAAGATCTCGCATTCGCGTCAGACAACGTCCCGTTCAACAATGGAGTACTACTGGGCGGTAAGATTGGCGAGTTGATGTTAGACGAAGGCGCAGAAGACCCTGTCGGGTTTGCCGATGCCATAGCGAATAGATATATTGTTTTATAACGAGAAGCAGGGTATCAAAATCCTCTGAGAAGGTGAAAGCGAAAGAATCGGTCGGAATATCGTATGGCAAACAAGGATATTATGGGGTCAAGTAATCGTCGCAATCACATGGCATTACAGGCGAACATGGAGCGAGAGAGAAAGCGGCATCTGGAACAAGGCGCGTCTGGTCAGAAACCTAATATTCCTAGCTCTGAAGCATAGCATGACGCAAATTGTTTAAGCTTCAAAGGGGGTGACGAGAGAGGTGCATTTTCTCGACTCACGGCATTACGGTAGAACCAAAAGCGGCCGATGGATTCGGGATTGTTTCAATCGCATTGGAAAGGAGGTTCTGTACTTACATTCTATTTTCACTGGCGTCACTGACGCACACCCTAGTTAGCCTGATTCCTGCCATTGCAAATAAAAACCCATGTATGCCACGCTCTTACCTGAAACCTGAAGAGAAGAGGACGGAGATTCCAGGAATGGGTTGAGGGTCTCGTCTTTGTTCGCTGCGGCATAGGTTAGTTTTCCCCGAAGGCGGTCAACAATAATGCTGGCTTGGTCCGGAGATGGCGGTGAGTGTCTTGTCACAAGATTTGTTGATGCATGAGCGGGAGGGGTTGTAGGGCGGTGAGAAATTCCACCAATGATTAAAGGCGCTTTCAAAGCGGTCTACAGAAAAGGTCGGGCATTAGCGGGTTTTAAAAAAAATTCCCAGGTGGGGTCACATGATCCAAAAATTTACACACAATTTCTAGATCACGTCTGTATGTACAGAAGCCACAAGGTTTGATTACACTGGCAGGCAAACCGCACGATAAGAACCCATTTTGCTGCTCGACAGCAGATATTTGTACCATCTCTGGCCGATTGCTCCTTATACCTTTCCCCCCAAGTCTCAAGAAGGGCCGTTCATCATGCCGAAGGCTACGTCTTCTCGCTCCGCCGCCGCTCGCAGACATAACCCGTTGGCTGAGGATATTATGTCCGTAGGCCATTTGCGAACCCAATCCAGCAAGAAAGGCAAACGCAGCTCCGGGGAAGACCAGGATCAACAAGATGGCGAGCGCTTCGTCGATGCGAAAATGTCTCGGAAGATTTTGCAGATTGGGCAGGAACTGGCAGATGAGGATGCAGCGGAGCGCAGAGCGGCAATGGGCACGACTGGGGAGAACATGAATTCGGCTTTCAACTTTGATTCTCGATTTGAAGATCACGAGGCTTTATCAGACGACGAGGACAAGTTTAAAGACGATCAATGGGACGATGAAGAAGAAATTGAAGAAGTGGTATGTGAGCAAATGCGTTCATGTTAATCTTTACTTCTATAATCGACCAGTCTTCTCCGGAACGTCTGTCTAATTCTTTGTAGGAGGTTGATCCGAACGACCTTGACATGTTTAACAAATTCATCCCTGCCGGCGATGAAGACCCGATTTTCAACCCTCGCGACCCAGAGTCTCAAGGCCAGAGCACAAACTTGGCCGATCTCATCCTAGAAAAAATCGCGGAGCACGAAGCGAAGCAATCCGGGGATGGTGGCCCATTCATCCAAGGTGGAGGATTACCAGAAGATGCCGTCCAGATCCCGGCGAAGGCAGTTGAAGTGTATGAGAAGTATGTGATTTGTGACATCACCGTCAATGATTTGGCACATAGAGCTAACCATGCACAGAGTCGGCATGATTCTTTCGCGCTACAAATCTGGACCTCTTCCCAAGCCGTTCAAGATTCTTCCTTCCGTACCCAACTGGCCGACTCTCCTCTCTATCACCCGCCCTGAGTCATGGTCCGCCAACGCTGTTTACGCCGGGACCAGAATCTTCATCTCCTCCAAGCCGGCTGTTGCGCAAGAGTACATCTCTACTGTTCTTCTTGACCGCGTCCGTGAAGAGATCCACGAGACCAAGAAGCTTAACGTGCACACTTACAACTCGTTGAAGAAGGCACTCTACAAACCAGCCTGCTTTTTCAAGGGATTGTTGTTCCCCCTTGTCTCCAGCGGTACCTGCACCCTGCGCGAGGCTCACATTGTCTCGTCTGTCATTGCACGGGTCTCCATTCCGGTCCTGCATTCTGCAGCCGCTTTGCTTCGCATGTGCGATCTCTCCGCCGAACAATCTTTGAGATCCCTAGAGAGCACCGGTGCGGTAAACATGTTTATTCGAGTCTTCCTCGAGAAGAAATACGCGCTTCCCTATAAGGTGATCGACGCTCTTGTGTTCCATTTCCTGCGTTTCCGGGCCAGCGACGGCGCCGAAGATGCCATGATGACCGATGGACCCTCCAAAATGTATAAACTTCCCGTCCTTTGGCATCAGTCACTGTTGGTGTTCGCCCAGCGCTACCGCAATGATATCACCGAGGATCAGCGAGAAGCACTTCTAGATTTGCTCCTGGTCCGCGGGCATAAGGATATTGGGCCCGAAGTCAGGCGAGAACTGTTGGCCGGTCGAGGGCGAGGTGTCGTGGTACCGGATCCCGAAAAGCAAGGTGCTCTGGATGCCGGGGATGACACGATGGATGTTACGCTATAGCTGGGAATGTTGGGGGTTCTTCGAAAAGCGAAATCTTCTTCTCTTTTTCTTTTTCATTTTGATCTTTGGGAATATCGTGGCATGGATTTTCTGCGGACCGCTCACTGGGTATGATTTCATCATGAAGTTCACTACGATTGGAAGAGGCGTTAGCTCCGTATACACTGCTGTTTCTTTTTCTTTCTTTTCTTTTTTCTTTTCTTCCTCTTGCATTCCTCAATTTTCCATATACACATATTCGAATAGCATGATGACTGCGGCTGTATGCATTACGATCAGATGTGGTCTTGACAATCAAAGCTCATACGGGCTCAGAGTTCAGGCTGGGCACGGAGTAATCTGCAGCGTGTCCGACCGTCCGACACCGGCAGCGGTGCTGAGTAGGAGTGAGCACGGGTAAGGAGGGCCTGCGTGGGGCACCCTTTCCTCAATTATGCATCATGCAATTCTCCGGGCCCCAGATTACTATTAATACTGACCATCCAGAGTAGGTAGGTCCGGAGTCTGGACTTCGGAGGTACTCAGTAGTAGTCATGCAGTGACGGAGCAGTTACTCAGTGACCAATGTACACCGTATAGTGTACACTGTGTATCTACTCCGTCAAAGAGTCCGGGATTATTTGCTGTGTACCTGAGTATGAGTAGACCGCGCCATGCTCCAAGGGAGTCTCAGGGGGGCCTTGGTATGATATTAATATTAATTAATCCGGCTGGAAAGGGATTAAAAAATGGAAGAGAGACTCAGGCTCCGCCGACAGTCGCTGACGGACGCCCGACGGTCTCACCTCGACATTCGAGACTTTGAGAGAAGGTGGATCCTCCGTGTCGCAGGTTGAGGAAAGGGCGAGCCGCCGGGTCCAAAATTACGGCCCTTTACCCCGTCCATACCGTCCAGGGGGGGCCAAAAGGGGGCAAACAAAGGGAAGCACAAAGGGGCGCCAAGGGGCCGGGGGCGAATTCCCCGTAAGATTACGGTTTCGTGGCTGACGACGTCGACTCCGCCCCCTTAAACTGCAAGGTGCAAGGGGGCGCCGGGCGGATGTGACCACGCTGGCCTTTAAAAGAGTCTCCCGTTCCCTCCCAGTCCGTTCCTTGAAGACACTCTGGCTTCACTCTTCCTGCCTTCAGACCACTTGTCCTCTTCCCTTCCACCTCCAAATTCAGGCACCAGTTCAGGCAACCCCGAATTACCCCGTGTTCCGGGGTTGTCCACTATGACATCCTGGCTTCTGCCGCTTTGATCTGATCAACTCTCCACGATCTCTATACTACACTACACTACACCACACACAAAGACACCAGAGACCTCCACAAATACCTACTACCTGTTGATCGGGCCTTTACATAATATTTTATCTATCTCTCCCTCCCTGATAGGCCGGTTCATCATGGAAGACGATTTCTCCTCGGTTGACTCGCTGCCCGGGACCCCCGCCTCTGATGTCCCGGTGCTCACCGTCTCCCCGGCGGACACCTCATTAGAAGATATAAATGAAGATGATGTCAAGTCCGAAGATAAGAAACCTGCGAAGAAGAGGAAATCGTGGGGCCAGGAACTGCCGGTCCCCAAGACCAACTTGCCTCCTAGGTATGGCTCGCCCGCCAAATCCACCCTTACGTCTAGAGCGTCGCGCTAACGAATGCATGCAGAAAACGGGCAAAGACTGACGATGAGAAGGAACAGCGCCGTATAGAGCGGGTTCTTCGGAATCGCGCGGCGGCGCAGACCTCGCGCGAGCGAAAGAGACTCGAGATGGAGAAACTCGAAAACGAGAAGATCCAGATGGAGCAGCAGAACCAGTTCCTGATGCAGCGATTGTCTCAAATGGAGGCAGAAAACAACCGCCTGAATCAGCAGGTCGCCCAGTTGGCGGCCGAAGTCCGTGGCTCGCGAGGAAACACGCCGAAGCCCGGATCTCCCGTCGGCGATTCGCCGACGCTCACTCCTACCCTGTTCAAGCAGGAGCACGAAGAGCTCCCGCTTGAGCGCATCCCCTTTCCGACGCCATCCCTTACCGACTATTCTCCCACTCTGAAGCCTTCTACTCTGGCTGAGTCCTCCGACATGACACAACATCCTGCAGCGGTGTTGTGTGACCTGCAGTGTCAGTCGCTGGACTCGAAGGAGAAGGAAGCGCTCTCCCACTCTTTGACCTCGCCTCAAACGTTCAAAGTCACGCTGCAGATGACGTTGCAGCTCCTCTTTCTGATGACGACTTCCACCGCCTATTCCACGGTGATTCGTCCGCTGAGCCTGATTCTTCAGTCTTTGAAGACGGGTTCGCCTTTGACGTTTTCGACGGCGGAGATCTATCAGCATTTCCCTTTGATTCTATGGTTAATTTCGACTCCGAGCATGTCGGCCTCGAAGGCACCGAACCGTCAGACACCCTTCCGGATGAGGCTTCTCGCCAGACTTCTAGCGTGCAACCCAGCCATGGCGCGTCCACTTCGCGATGCGACGGGCAGGGCATTGCAGCTGGCTGTTAGCGAGAACCCGTGCCGTGATCCCGTGTCGGCGGCCGGCGCCGGAGCGACCGGCTGGACTTGGGAGTACTTATTAACCTTCGCGTGGGCGATAGACCGCCTCGAGAAGTCGGGACGACGCAAACGAATTTTGAGTGGTTTGAAATCAGCGCAAAACGGTCGGCGAAATCGGATTGGAAAGCCTTCTCGGGCTACATGGAGTTTTAGGAGTTCATCAACAAACAACGGCGAGACGTTGACGTCTCTGCTCATGGGCAAGGAACGCTGAGGAATTGGTTCTGTACAGTACAATATCATGCTTTAATCACCAAGAGTATTCATTCACTCAATACTGTTCGGCTTTTAAATTCTGATACCTACTCTATACATGTACAAGTAATGCGTAGTACTTCGTATCGGAAGAGGAGTTGTTACCTACGTTGTTATGCTACCTATAATCTCATAACCTGATGCAGCCAGTCTATTGCGGGTGGTGCGCCCGCCTGGCATCAAGGCTCCCCAAACTCCACAACTCCAGAGGCAGAAGCCCCCATACAGATAGAATTGATTTATTGTTTCGCTTCACACGGGCTTCACACGCCAGATCCCTGATTTTGTTTCTCCTAACATCACAGTTACTCGCTTAGATATAGTCCACTATATAGGGGTTAATCCCAAAGCTAGCTCTGGGTCAGACTATCTAACTATACAGGACATACTTAGTAAACTACATGTAGACTGTGTTCCCCACCCACCGACAATGGTAGATATACCCTACCGTTAGATCCAACATCCAGGTCCTAGAGAAATCAGCTTTTCCTAGACTCTATACTTGCTCCAAAGTCCCCCTCTTCCTTGCGCCACAGGTGGGCAGCGGAAGAGGATCTCGAACCGCCAAGGCGGTCTGGATGTGACGTTGCCACGCGAAACCCCGCCCATTTTCGTCTCCCCTTTTGCCGCCCTCCATAATTCCCTGGTCTCATTTTCCAGCATAACAGATCGCTCCCCTTCCTCGTAGCTCCGCCAATTCGTATTCGGCCTGCTTCTGTTCCTCTCCATCCCTTCATACAACTTCCGGCAACATGGTCCGAAAGGATCCCATCTTTGAAGCCCGTACTAACGTGAAAGTGAGTGGACCCTTTCCTGCCGCCTGACCTCCCTCTCTTATGCCCAGAGTCTGCCTTGATTAGGCACTGATGATTATATACATGCTTTGGCTGACTATCGTCATTTTAGTTACACTCCAACCGACTTAAGAAAGAAGCAGCTCGTGCCGAATCCACATTCAAGTCCGAAAAGGCCAAGGCCGACAAGGCCATGAAGAATCGCGAATTCCAGATCGCTCGCATCCACGCTTCTTCGGCCGTACGTGAAAAGCGAAGGCAGGTGACGCTCAAGGCGGAAGCGGCTCGTGCAGATGTCATTATCAACGAATTGAAGGCCGCGCAGAGCACTCGGGACACATCACGTACTCTTGCGCTGGCATCGCGAGGCTTAGATGCGGCATCCAAGAGCGTCAACCTGGAGAATTTGGTATCTCATGCCAATAACTTCCTGGCGCGCTCGGAGGACTTCAAAATCGCTAGCGGTGCGATCGAAGACGTTGCGCAGGGGGTTTCCATGCAAGAATACGGGGCCGAAGGGGAGGCGGATGTGGATCGCCTCATGGAGCAACTTGCCGACGATGCGGGTGTGGATATGCGCGTGGCACTGGAGGCCGACACAGCACCCAAAGAGGAAGTTAAGGATCAGAAACAGGCCGATAGCGAACTTGAAGATGGTCTAGGAGCACGACTCCGGGCTCTAAGGGCTGCTAACTGAGCCTCTTTTATCTCGTTCACGCTCTCTTCGCCTTTCATGTCCTGTTCGCTTCTTTTCTTTGCTCGTCTCCCCATCGCTTTTGACCTAAAGAACCTGGGATTAGTTGTGGCGTTGTGTTATTCCGTCTCGCATGTCCGTGAGGCTGCACAGTGCAGCGGCCGATGCAAGAGTTCCCACAGTATTGGTCCATGGACATTTACGAAGTTATGCCCTCGATGCTTACTATCCGCGACATCATCTTAGCTTCCCAAATTCATTACATCCAGAGCGATACGTGCGCTCGGAAGTGGTTGTGGCGTTTGAAGGAAACATGTAATTATTTGTCCATTTTGGTAGAGCCCTTTTCTGTCTTTCTTTCTTCCCGGCGCATTTTTGAGTAGAACCATAAATCAGAATGAAGCACGATTCAGAATCTTAATCAAACAAGTATGAGGAATTGACGAGAACCCGCACTCCTGTTCGTGCCAAGTCATGGTTGCCTGTCGCCGGTCGCACGTATCCTTCGGGGCGTCCACCGCCGGGACGCTTCCCGCGGCAAATCGCTTCTCCATGATATGTCAACTTGCGGTGCATATTTCGAGTTCATAACTTTTACCTACACTTCCTTCATTCGTAAACCCGCATGACAAGTCGTGACCCTGATTATTTAGTGAGTGGGGACGATCTTATTCGAATGTGTCATATGAAGATCGTTAGAGACTCGTGAGGAACCGATGCATGTTTCCTGCCGAAGAGGAGATGGATGGTCCACTGGCAGCATCTAATCTCGACAAGACACCCCACGCTAGGCGAGCTGCATGTCTGAACTGTAGAAGGAGCAAGATCCGATGCAACCGAAGTCAAGGGGATGATGCATGCTGTGACAAATGCAGGCAGGCCAAGCTAGAATGCATTGTGCCTAGTCACCATGTCGGGAGGCAGAAGGGTGTCAAAAAGTAAGGGCCGATGAATCGCCTCTATCCCTCTGATCGCTACCCAGAATGCAGTTAGTACAATTACTAAACATCCTGAGCTTCTAGCAAACGAAAGGGCCTTGACAAGGCGCTGCATCAGATAGAAGAGGCGATCAAGCGACCCAAGACCGATAATGCAGGGTCTAGCGGCGCTCAGAACATCATCTCAAACCTTCAAGTCTTGCTCAATAAAATTCAGGGGCAGCGACTTCTCAGTGAGGCAGACTATCAGTCCGAAGATCCCGATCGATCGCGGGCTGTTCAATCTCCAGATGAGACCAATGCCGACGACAGTCTGTCCTTGGACGATGCGGAAAATCCGCTGCAGTTACTCGCACGCGCATCCGATCTCCAACTGTCACCTCCAGAGGCGCGTGGGACGGTTAAGTGGCTGCCATTGGCTTCATCGGAGCCTGCAAGCGCACCAAGGGACAGCCTGGATGGTAACTCAACCGCGGCGAGGTCCTTCTTTGTTCCTGCTAAGGCAAGGCGGGATACTGGCCCAGAAATAGATCCCATTGACTTGGGGCTCGTGACTTCAAATGAGGCCGATACATTATTTTCATTGTACGTTCGACAGTTAGAAAAAGAGAGAGCGTTGAAGGCCCTAGTCCGGAACCGAGCTGACATCCTCCAGTTTCTATCAGAATTTGGCACATACTCGATGGGGCCTTGACCCCCTTCTCCATACGGTGCCATTTGTGCGCGCCCAGTCTGCTTTCCTATTTACTTCGATCATGGCAGCCGCTGCATTGTTTCTGCCTTCTGCTGCTGCGTTGTCCAAGAGGCTATCCAGACACTGCAAATCATTAGCCCAAAGAGTTATTACTGAACGCCTTAGATCGGTGGAAATCGTTCTCGCGTTCATGGTAAATGTTCCGTGGATGGCACCCGGAAGTTGCCTAGGCGATGACGATACCTGTCACTACATAGGAATGGCTCTTACTGTTGCCCTAGACCTGTCTTTGAATAAGATCGTGCTTCCATCCACTAGTTTTGAAAGCGGCCTTCTCAAGAGACTGGCCAAGGCGGACAGTATTGACGCCAGGAGAGCATTGAACATTGACGGGTTTGAAGATGTGGAGCCAGCATCTGAGTGGGGCCAGAGACTCCTGAGAAGAAGAGAAAGAACCTGGATTGCCCTTTTTGTGCTTGAAAGAGGGTATGGTAGCCAAGTCTTGAAATACTATGCACGCTGACCATTTCGAATATAGAGTTTGCTTAGCCCACGGGAGAAGCTATACTGTTCCGCCAACTTCCCTAATTGAAAACTGCGATGTCTGGCATGTTTCCGACTTCGCCGACTCTCGTGATGGACCATTGAATTCAATGGCAGTTCTCCGTCGAAATCTGGTATGTGGATATGGTTTCTTATAGTACTAATCCAACACTTCAAGCACAGGTTTACTAACCCGCCAAGGATGAATTATTCCACAGAGTGAAGTCTGTCTGCGATGGCCACCAGATTGCCGACACTGGATCTGAAGCTGCCCAATCGTAGGTCTTCCTGGATAGCGTGGTCCTAGGCATATCATAGACTTATACCTGCTCTTAGGATCCAAGCGATGATAGAAAGCTTCTATAACAAGTGGTATGAAACATGGGCACCGGCGATTGGAGAAGGCCATAGTAAGTTCCGTTTTTCTGAAATATACAAAATTACTACGGAATTAAAGCGTACTGACCTCTGCGATAGTGCACTCTCTTCCGCCATACGTCGAAATCTTGGTGACCCATACCCAGCTATCTACATACGGAGGGGTGATCAACCATCCAACGGCGCCCCTTGAGGTCAAGCGATTCTTCCGCGCCGCTGGCCTCTCATCGGCATTGAATGTCTTGAGAGCGGCCATCCAGGGCGAATCACGCCTAAAATCCATGCCAAACAACACCGTGATCATGATATCCTATGCCGCATGCTCCGCGCTCAGCCTTAGCGAGATGCCGGCAGACAGCAGGTCTAGTCTCGCCCCAAGTGTGCGAAACCTGATCGAAGAGGCCGCTGGCGTCCTGGAACGGATTGGGGCAACTCCAAACCACCGGAGTGGCACGTCCTTCCTATACGGCCGCTTCTTACGGGAGCTCGTTCGGCGGTCGCCAGCCAACCCCAGCGCTGTGGCTCAACCCGCCTCTCACCCCGTCACCTCCACCGAGAGCCTTCCGCCTCCATCGACATTGAATGGATATGGCCCCGTGGCATCCTCGGCGCAGCCACCGTTTGAACCGCCGCTGTTCTGGTCAGAGCCACTGCAGTTCTCTGCGATGTCAGATGACCAGATCATTGACGCCGTGAACCGAGCGGGAACGGCATTTGGTACGAGCGTTCCCGACGTGCCTCTAGACGACATGATGAATTGGGAATGGCTTGACCTTGGCAATACCACGGATTTTAGCTTCTGAGGCGTGGACACTGGCCAGCCCTGTGTAGTTAGTGTATGTCTCATAATCGGAATCCACGGAGTTCCCCACCGGTCGGCGTCCAGTAGTAGGACCGACGGCCCGAGGGACTGTCGTCATCTCGCGATCGCAGAATAACTTAACTAGCCGAAGCAAGACAAACAGGAAAATCACGCAGTGAATTCTACTCATTCGATCTTTCTGATTCCTCTGGTACTCATTGTCGTGGGAAGGCACATCTTTTCGCATTATCTTATTCCTCCCCTTGTTGTGTTCCCTCTTGACCAGATTTCACCCGTCTAATCTCCACACAACAGTGATGGCGACACTCCGGGTTTCGGCGTCGGCGTTGTCGCGAAGGGCCCTCACGGTGGCTCGTCCACAAATTGAAGTGGTCAAATACCACAGACCCAGTATGCGGTCGTTGCTGAGAGTGAAAGGGACTGGATATCCTAGATACTCGACCGCGGTCGACCAACCTTCGCGTGCGCCCAAGATCGACCGCAGTGCCTCGAAGCTGTTCAAAAATGCCGACGAAGCTGTCGCCGATATCCAGAGCGGATCGACGATCCTGAGTTCCGGGTTCGGTCTCTGTGGTGTTGCAGGTAACCAGAGCTCATGTCTCCTTAATGCAATGTCGTCAAGCTAGGACATCTAACGCTCGCCTTTGCTAGAAACCCTGATCTCGGCCATGCATCGCCGCGGAGCCGAGAATCTTCATTCTTTGACTGCGGTGTCCAACAATGCCGGTGCCCCTGGGAAAGGTGGACTTTCTACCCTGACACAAGCGGGCCAAGTCAACCAATTGATCCTTTCCTACCTCGGAAACAATAAGGCGCTTGAGAAGAAGTATTTAACGGGCAATATCGCCATTGAACTGTGCCCTCAGGGCACCCTGGCGGAAAGACTGCGGGCTGCAGGAGCTGGCATTCCCGCGTTCTTCACTCCCACGGGCGCGCGTAAGTTGTCGTCTCCCATCCCCAGATAAAAAGAAGAAGTAAAGGTGGCATTGTATTGGCGCAGACGCTAATCCTTAAACTGGCATTGTGAAACGGTAGACACCTTTCTTCAAGATGGTCAAATTCCTGTCCGGCTAGATGAGTCCGGCAAGGTGATAGAAAACGGCAATCCTCGCGAAACTCGCGTGTTCAATGGCAAGACATATCTGATGGAGAAAGCACTGCCCGGCGACGTGGCCATCATTCGGGCCTGGAAGGCTGACGAGGCGGGCAACTGTGTATTCCGGTAAGTGGCTGAAAATCTGGACGTTGTCCTCACGCTGCTAACCGTTGCGTGAATCTAGCTACACTACCAAGGCCTTTGGCCCAATCATGGCAAAAGCAGCTACCTTGACCATAGTCGAGGCCGAAAACATTGTCCCGCTCGGCTCTATAGATCCGAATGCCGTCGACTTGCCGGGTATCTTCGTGGACAGAATTGTGCCTGCTACTGATGACAAACACATTGAAATCAAGAAGTTGCGATCGGCAGACGACGAGAGTGCCGCCAAGACAGCGAAGGATGCCGTGACGGCCCAGAGAAACCTCATTGCTAGGAGAGCTGCGAAGGAGCTCAAGCAGGGCTACTACGTGAACCTGGGCGTCGGTAGATGTTCCCGAACAATCACGAAGCAGAGAAAACGCTGACATGAAGCAGGAATTCCCACACTGGCCCCGTCTTTCTTACCCGAAGGTCGTAAGGTCTGGATTCAATCGGAGAACGGTATTCTAGGCATGGTATGTAGTGCACTGACTAGGATTTATGACGTCCGACACAGGCTGGATGGCTAACGGGAATTCTAGGGACCCTACCCGACGGAGGACGAGGTCGATGCGTGAGTGTTTGTCCCTTGCAATAGTGCTATCAGGCAATTATACTCGGTTGTCGCCAAGGCTAATTTGTTCTCCTTCTCCGTCAAGGGATATTATCAATGCCGGCAAAGAGACCGTTACCCTGGTCCCGGGCGCAGCAACATTCGATAGCACCGAGTCATTCGGCATGATTCGCGGCGGACACGTAGATGTGTCTATCCTCGGGGTTTGTCAACCCCAAGTGCTGGATCCAGGGGATTTGCTAATTAGTCACAGGCGTTGCAGGTCAGTGCTACCGGAGACCTGGCCAACTACATGATTCCCGGAAAAGTCTTCAAGGGAATGGGAGGCGCCATGGACCTGATCTCGAATCCCGACAAGACCAAGATCGTGGTGGCCACCAGCCATACCGCTAAGGACGGTTCCTCTAAGATTGTGTCCGAGTGTGGCTTGCCTTTGACGGGCGCCAAATGCGTGAGCACGATCATCACAGATTTGGTGAGTTCATATAGTCTCGACTACAACCGTCTCAGATCCACGATTTAAAGTTGCTAACAAAACAAAAACAGTGTGTTTTCCAGGTGGACCGAACCAAGGGCGAACTATTGTTGACCGAGCTCGCCCCCGGGGTCGAGGTTGAAGAAGTCCGGAGCAAGACCGAAGCCCCATTCACCGTTGCCGAGCAGCTCGAGCTCATGGAATAGAGGAGATGAATTTTCCATGGTAAATGTAATTATAGAATATATATATTTTCTGAACGAGACCGTCATCGCATACAGGTGAATTGAATAGACGAGGAAGCAGGGATATTCCCCCAGACAGAACATTGATACTGCGGATAAATCTCGATAAACGAGTATATATTAAGATATACATACATTATTCGAATATAGGGGACCAAGCGCGGGATCGTCCCCGGTGGCTGACGGGGACAACGCGAGTAAGAAGAGCGAGAAAGATAAGCACGGTTGGCGGCGCAGCGCTGGGAAGAAGCAAGCGGAGACGCGGCGCCGACTAGATCGAGGCTAAGGCGCAACCGACCAGTGACGCATGGCCGCCAAGCTTTAGGCCCAAGCCTTGGAATCCGGGGCTGGTCGAGTCTTGGTCCGGGGTAGGCCATTTCGACATTTGGCGTGGGAACTCAACCATTTCTCCCTGCCCCCCCCCCCCCCTTGTCGGAGTCAGCAATTCCTTCCCCCCCTCTTTCTCTTCCCCCCTCTTAGTTGGATGACAAAATCCCTTCCTGTCAAAGGATTCGTCCGGTCGGAGATAGAAATGGTGCCCGACGCGAGCTGAGCTGTTTGCTCCTCAACAGCTTTATCTGTCTTGCCTTTCTCACCGATCTTCCATGATTGCTGGCTGCACAGATCACATTTTCTTTCTCCCACTCGCCCCCTGAATCTGGCAGACTAAAAGTGTTTCCCTCTCTTTGGTCTCTCCCTGTTACACGGCCATGGATTCGATCAATACCCCTAGCGAGAAGATCGAATATGCCCGACAAGACGCCCCCGAGAGCTTGTCCAGCGGCTATGCTTCCGACCAGCAACTGGTTCGAAGTCTGCTGCTCAAATTGGATACGAGGTAGGTGTTCGCTTCACCTGAACACAAACGCAACCAATGCATCAAAGGTAGACAGGCTGCTGACTCCGGATTTTTCCGTCAAGAATCCTCCCCATTCTAGCCGTACTTTTCCTGTGCTCCTTTCTTGACAGAACCAACATCGGTAATGCCAAGGTGCTGGGGTTTGAGGAGGACCTCAACATCACCAACCATCAGTATGATATCGGCTTGACAGTATACTATCTCACCTATGTCCTCAGGTAGGCCCCTCCCTCCGTCTCTTCTTTCTTTTCTGTTTTTGTTCATTTTTCTCCTTCCATCTCTTTCTATTTCTTGCCTCCTGCTTTGTATATTGTGGCGCTAACACTGTCTCCTTTGTTTCTTTCCAGCGAGCTGCCAAGTAACCTGATAATCAAAAAAGCCTCCCCGAGAATATGGCTGCCATCCCTCACTATGGTTTGGGGCATCATCACCATGTGTCTGGGTTTTGTCAAGAATTTTGGAGATTTCGTCGCCGTACGCGCCCTCCTCGGGGCTGCTGAGGGGGGTCTGCTACCAGGAATGGTGCGTGATTAAGACTGTTCTCTTCTTCGACCGAAAAGCCTCTAACTCCGGACAGGTGTTGTACCTCTCGTCCTTCTATCGACGGGGTGACTTGGCATTGCGGATCGGACTGTTCTATACGGCGGCGTCGTTGTCGGGAGCATTCGGAGGTATGTTTCTGAATAGAGATCCCAAGCCCATTAGAGTCCCTGCTTGTCACAGCACATTTGCAATGACGTTGCGACTGATGCATAGCAGGACTCTTGGCCCGTGGATTGGCTGAAATCGGCCCGCGGGGCGGTTTGGAGGGATGGCGCTGGATCATGATCATTGAAGGGCTGCTGGTCAGTTTGCCTGGACGAATTCTTTCTCTTCTCTTTCGCAGCTACTGATCGATCCGTCAGACGTTCGTGTGTGGCGGTCTGAGTTATTTCGGTCTTCCCAACAGTGTGGAAACGGCGTCCTTTCTCACACCCGAGGAGCGATTGGTTGCTCGCCAGAGACTCAATCTTGACAGCCCGACTGTAACTGAAGGGTAAGCATGTTCCATGCCCTTCTATAGTCTCTTATGATCGACAACGGCACAATATGGCCCTCCTTTCGATATGCTCACGCATGGCAACAGTTCGCAAACGGACGGACAAGAAACGATGAGATGGTCGGAAGTGCGCCGAGGCGTTTTTGATTTGCAGATGTGGCTCTCCGCGACTGCCTACTTTGCCATTCTATCGGGGTTGTACTCCTTCGGATTATTTGTAAGTATCTCTCGCCAAGTCAATGAGAGTCTGCTGGGACTGATGAGGATATGGCCTGGTTAGTTGCCGACCATCATCGATGAAAGTGGTTTTGCGACAGATGCGAACCAAGTGCAACTGTGGACGGTCATTCCGTACGCCGTGGCAGCTATTCTGACCGGTACGTTCTCTGCCTCGCGTGCTTTCCCTAAACCCTGAGTTGCCCAGCTCACAATGTTGCGTGACCCCTAGTGGCCGTGTCTTTTCTGTCGGATCGTTTGAAACTTCGAGGGACTCTCATGCTGTTTACCCTGCCGATCGCGATTGCTGGATACGGCGCAATTGCCAATATAGAGTCCCCCAAGGCCAAGTACGGAATGACATTTCTCATGGCCACGGGCATGTATGCAAGTGTTCCCTGTATCTTGGTGTGGAACTCGAACAATTCGGCCGGACACTACAAGCGAGCCACCACGTCGGCGATGCAACTGGCTATTGCAAACTGCGGTGGGTTCGTTGCCAGTAAGTACCATTTCCTCGACGGGCTCCTGCAGTCTCAAGTGTCTGGAAGGCGATGGATCAACTGACCCATATGGCTCCAGCGTTTATATATCCCAACAAGGATAAGCCCCAGTTCCACCGCGGCCACTCGGTGGTCTTTGGGCTTCTCATTTTCGCCTGGTTTATGTGGGTTCCTCGTTATCCCTGATACGAGGCGAGACTAACCGTCTTCGCATAGGATTTTGCTGAACGTGCTATACTGTGCCAAGCTCAACCGCGATAAGCGACAAGGCAAGTATGCAAAGTACGAGGGGTACAACGACGACCGAGACCCCGAGTTCAAATTTGTGCTGTAGTTCATCGTAATTGCCGTGGCAGGAAATGTGGATTTGGCTCGGGAAGGATTGGCTTCCATGCAGTGGTGGATATATACTCGGGATTCTGTATGTACTGGACATACTCAGTGTATGCATAGCTGCACACCTACTTATCCATACCCATAGTATAGCGAAATATTCAGAATTGCAAGAGAGTCAAGTGAGAAGATCCCCCACGCTTTGCCGAGGAAAGTTGGCAGTCGGCAAGGACAATTTCCGCCAAGTAGAAATCGCACCAATGGAGGATATCGTTCTATCGCCTGGTGGATCTCCTCATCGCACCGTCGCCTTGTCTAGAGATATGGACTCTTTCCTCTTCACAGCGCTACCCCCGCCGGAAGTCTTCGAAAAGAGGGGGGGTATATAATGCACCCCCGCATCCTAACAGTTTGGAGTCAGTTGGGATGCGCCTATCTTCAGTGTTGTGCTTCAACCCAACGCACTCCTCTCACCCCCCGGAATAGTTCTCGAGGATGTTGAGCCTGATAAAACGAGCTGGTCTTACGGCGACGGCGTGTGTCGCCCTCGTCGCCGGCAGTCCGTGTCTTTCCTCATGGTCGTCGAACACTTGCGGGCTCTTTTCCGAGTCCATGGATTATCTGGACCGCATATATGATCCGAGTGCCGGCTATGTCTTCGCGCCCAGTGCTGCGACAGCGTTGCGGCACGATACTCGCGCGTCGGCGTGGTATGCAGTTGGCCTGCTGGCTCGTAATCAGGGTGACGATGTGTCCCAGGCCATGACGATTATTGAGAACATCATATCCGCCCAGTACAAAGATCCCAAGGACCAATGGTTTGTAACAAGCTGGAAATTTCCCCCGTGATGCTGCTCAATGCCAACGATAACCAGGTACGGCGACTATGAGAAATACCCCGAAGAACCGACAGTAGGCAGCGCGGCGTATCCTCCGCTCATCTACGACACCTGGGATCCGAACTGGCGAGGGTTCATCGGAACGGCATTCATCATCGCCTTGGAGGAATTTCCTCATCTGATCGGTAGCGACATGGCTCGCCTTATGCACGCGTCCCTTTACAACAGCACGGTTGGGGATAGTTACCGGGTCGGAGGCGTCGATGGCGATAACTTATATCCGTCTTATACCAATCCAGTGAGGAAGCCCTCGAATCATCTCGTGTGCGACCCCCGGCTGTTTGCTAACCACTACTAAATTCCAGGCATTGATGCGAGCCTTCATCAGCGGCTGGACGGGCCAGAAACTAGGCGACGCCAACATGACCCAAGCAGGCGAAGCCTACGCGAACGAAATAATCTCCCTCTTTGACCGGGCCGACACGTTGTCCGAATTTAACAGCGCCACATACACCGGCGTGTCGCTGATTGCACTCACGACGTGGGCCAAGTATGCTGCCGAAGACTCGGTGATGAAGGAAAAGGGCAAGGAGATGCTCCGAGCCACCTGGACCACGATCGGACAGTTGTATCATGCGCAGTTGAAGAACCTCGCCGGGCCGTGGGATCGCTCGTACGGGTTCGACATGCAGAAATATTTCGGCATCATGTCTGCCCACATCTGGACGTTGGTGGGCAAGGAGAAATCTCCGGTGATTGACAAGGTAGAACCCCCACCCCCCGCTCTTACCTCCGATCGAAGCGTTTCTTGTCGATATCTGGAACGTCTTTCTATGAACGATAGCATGCTAATACAATTGTCGACCAGGTATATATGATGTCGCACAACGCGGACTTTGCCACTTCCCCGCTCGTGGCCATCTTGTCTGATTTCCATAATTCCCTTGTTCCTCCCCAAGCCATCGATGCCCTGAGTGTCTTCCCGGGTGAGCACTCGGTGAACACGTCCGCCTATTCCATACCATACGACTCCTTCCCTCGGCGTGTCGATGCGTGGCTGGGAGAGAAGATCAGTATTGGTTGCGAGAGCTTCAACGAGACTGTTGTTGGTGGGCCGGCGGAGAATCCATCTACATTCAATCCGGCGGTGATTCAGTGGGACACCGGTGCAGGGATTGGCTGGATTGCGGTAAGTCACACAAGAAATAGAAAGTCCAGAGAATCGAGAAAGCAATCTACCAACCTGGCTGACATTCCTACGCTTCTTTAGCTGTATGCAACCGAACAAGCGCTTGACGCTGTCGCTGGTTCAGGATACCTGAACCTCACATATCCCTATGGAACGGCGTCCTCCCAATTTCAGTTCCTGGTTTCGCCTTTCTCTCGGAAGAAAGATGTGACTGGCTGGGGAGATCTCCCAGGGCTGAAAGTCACGGTGTCCGGGACTGTGGTGTCGGAACCGCACTTGTCGTATAGTGCAAGTGATGGTGCCATCAAGTATGTGTGTTCTGTGTTCTGATTGTTTTGTCGTGAGCTAATGAAAACAACTAGTGATTTCCTATACTGGAATTTGACCCATACGATGCCTCGTGATAGCACCGCAGCGCCGAACATAATGCTAGAGGTGGAAGTCGTATGACAGGTAGGTTTGTTGACTTGTACGAGGAAGTGGGGTGACTAGGGAGACCGGAAGCATAGCTGTGTGTTCCCATGCTGGACTTAAATCCTCTAGTCATCACTTCAATATAGATGTCTATATATATATAAAACAAAGTATATAATTTACCTACTTTTTTAGCATTCTGTGCTCTAAATCCACCACCCATCGTCCTCACGGTCGCGTGCTCAAAACATCTAACATACACAGTTATCTCCAGTCATACGATCGAACATCTTTCACTCACATTCCCAGCATCTCTACCGAACTCACGCAGGGGAAGACGCTGCTGTCCCTCGCACATCTTCCCGACCCGCAAAACTCAGCAACATGCCCAGATCGTAGACGCATTTCAACACACCGGCAATGGTAAACGAGACGCCGAACAGACCGTGATTAGCCAAGATTCCGGTAATCAACGGTCCCAGGCTCTGACTGCACGTCTTGACCACGTTAATCGAACCCATGATGGCGGTGCGTTTGTCGGCCGGGAGCGCCTTGGCAAGGAAGGCCGAGCGTGGGGCGACGTCCATATTCTGGGAGCAGGCGCGGAGAATCAAGAAGGTAAGAGCGAGAGGAAGAATGTTGGGGACCGGGATGAGAGCTAGACAGATGGCGGACGGGAGATGGGTAAAGACCATAGTCTGTTGGTTGATGTATTTTATTAGTGTTCTTTGCTAAACCAGGAGGGACCGCATGCAAATGGAAAGCGCTCGATCTTACCTTGACATTGCCGATGCGCTTGGCGATCGACGAGGCGACTAGCATAGATGCAGCGGCAATAATGCTGGTGGTGAAGAAGATGGAGCCGAGTTTCCCCTCAGGGAGGGAGAACTTGCGTTTGAAGAAATAGGTCATCCAGGACCTAAAGCCAATTAGATTCGCTCTGATCAATTTGGTCACGTATCATATATATGAACCGAAACAGAATGGGGGGCCAAAGTAAAACATACAACGACGCCAGGCCCGAGGCGAAAGAGTCCAGGCCGAACAAGATGAAGAGTCGCACAACCAGCGACCGAAGCTCTTTGTCTCCGAGGAACGAGAAGAGGGACTTCTTGGGGGGCGCCTCTGGAGGGGGCGTCGCCGCTCTGCCACCCAGCAGGGGCTGCGTTTCTCCGCCTCCCTGAGTCGGAGAGGGTTGCGCTGGTTTCTTCTTCTTATCCTCAACTTCGACATTTTTGCTTAACGCGACGGCTAGCAAGAACTTGATCGCACCAATAGACGCATAAGCAAAGAAGATTACCCGACAGGCGACAACGAACTTCCACCCTTGAATGACTTGCAGCATATTGATGGCCCATCCACAAGCCATCATGCCAAGAGCCGTGCCGGCCGTGCCGATGAGTGAATACCAGGCGAAGATGTCGCCCAGCAGTTCATGAGGAGTGAGATGAGCTAGGGTGGATTCCTCCACTGCCCGAAAGGGACCAATTTCATTGCCGCTGCGAAAGTATTAGCGCTAAGATTGTAGTGTTGGGATGCATGTGTAACGACTGCGAGATCATACCTTGGACTAATGACCCCGAATACTGCCGCAGCCAGGAGGATCCAGAAATCCTCGAATGTAGCAAAGATTACTCCGCTACCCACCATCAAGGCCGAGCCCAGCATCAGGACAGATTTCCGGCCCATTGCATCGGCAAAAAGAGTGAGGAAGAAGCTGATACCCACGTCTCCGACCAGGGTCAGTGTCATAAACAGACCGATGCGGGCATCCGAGATACCCAGGGCCGAGAGATAAGAGGCCAGGACGAGCGTAGAGCCGCCATATGCAAAAAGGCGCACGAATCGCTGGGCACAGAGCAGTTTGACGTCGCACGAAGATTGCCATACCGAGAGCAAGCCCAACTCTTCTAGGAATTTCCTAGGCAGCCAAGTTCTTGGCGAACCCGAGGTGGAAGACATGCTGATTATGAACGACTCCCTCGGGAAATGAATTGGTGGGGAGGATAAACTAATAACAGTAAAGTACTAGAGACAAAAAAAGGGGGTGAAATGGCGCGAGATGAAGAAAAAGACAAGGAGAAAGAGAAAGACAGAAAGGAGAGGAGGAAGAGAAAGAGAGAAGAAGTCGGGGATGTATTTTATCTCCGAGATCTGCGGGTCCTTCTTGGTAGGGCTGAGACCGGGGAACTTCTGCCATTCGGATATACACGACTGTACTACTGTACAGAAGATGGCACACTATGAAAATGTCAGGGTTCAAGGAGTTACAACTAATTAGAAGACTCGGAGATTCGGAGGCTTTCTCTGCTGTGAGAGGAGAGAAGATATGGTACATCCACGAATCTCGGGCGGACCTACCGAATATTGCATGCAGCCCCGACGGACTATACGGAGAGAGAGAGGAAGTAGATCATATCACGTATCTCTGTTGTTTTGATGCCTTCGATTCTTTCGAGGTCTTTCGAGAGTTGATTCCTTTGAGAGTCATCGAACCATCTTCCGCCAGAAAAGGGACGTCCGCTGGCGAGTCACGGGACTTGTGTCACCCTACCGGCCCCCTTTTCCTCTCCAGTTGGACTTTGACTTCATCATGACCAGCTGGTCCGGCCCTTCCCACGGTTGGCCTGGATTTGTGACTCACTTGAATGCTAGGCAGTAGGCTATCGCATCTCCCCCCCCCTCTTCTCTACAACTCCCTGACCATC
This sequence comes from Aspergillus sp. S1802E, assembly GCA_023627535.1. Classification (NCBI taxonomy): domain Eukaryota; kingdom Fungi; phylum Ascomycota; class Eurotiomycetes; order Eurotiales; family Aspergillaceae; genus Aspergillus; species Aspergillus sp. S1802E. Next base: position 83,085 of record JAMAHN010000034.1, read on the forward strand.
GATCCCACGCCTTGAGAATCAAGACCTGAAAGCGCCAGCAAGGCAGAACTAAATTTGATACCTCCATTTTATAGCCTTTCTAACAAAGCAAAGGCTCATCATCTTCTATCACTTCCTTTTCCTCGCTCTTCTAGAATCTTTACTAGGTTCTAGACCAAATTCAAGATGCGAGCTTTCTCGCTCGTCGTGTTGGCATGCGCCTTGAGCCATGCTTTTGCTGCCGTGACAGCTCGCGGCAGCCCAAAAGAAACCCCTAAGGCCAGCGACTTCGCGGCCGACTCTTCTATCCCAGTTCCGCAGATTCAGTCGGCGGCTGCCAACGCGAGCGTCGAGGCTGTGCTCTACCCCCTGAGCCAGGATAACCAGAAGACCAAGTCGGCTATCTACAAAGACTGGTCAGAATTCAAAAAGGTAAGTACTAACCACGAGTCTACTGTAATATCCTCATGTACTAACCATATCGAATAGGGAGCGGCCTTGTTGTGGATCGCAGATATGGATGTCGACTGCGATGGAATGGACTACCGCTGCAAGGGTAACCCCGACGGCCTTCCGACAACTAACTGGGGCGCCTTATCGGCCTACAATGTCCCCTTCATCGTCATCCCCGACGATTTCATGGTGGCTAACAAGGATGACCTTCCCGGCAACAACGTCGCCGCCGTCATCTGTAACGGCAAAATGTTCTACGGAATCCTGGGAGATTCTAACGGCGACACTCCCCTCGTCACGGGAGAGGCTTCCTGGTTGTTGGCCAGGACCTGCTTCCCAGATGATAATTTGGATGGAAACAAGGGCCACTCGGAACCGGATGTCACTTGTAAGTCACTCTTCCCCGGGTGTTTAGGATCATGACTGACCGCTCTATCACAGATATCGTCTTCACCGGCAAAGACGCCGTTCTGCCCAGCAGCGCCATAAACGAGCATTACATCACCAACTTTGGTACTCTGAAGTCTATGGGCAATAAGCTGATGTCCGACCTTGCCTCCAGCCTGGCTCTACATAAATCGGGGGACTCTACTTCTACGACCACTTCGGGCCCTACCGCCACTTCGACTTCACATCCTACCGCCACCGATGATGATCAGGAGAACTCCTCCTCGACTCTCTCTCCGCCATCCTTAACAAGCCTCCTCCCGACCAGCTCCTCTCTGTCTAACATTGGAAACTGCTTCAAGAAGCCGTCTGCTTTAATAGTGACGGTTGCGCTGATGACCTGGTCTGTATGTCTGGGATGGTAAGGAAGACTTTTCAGCTTTTTATTTTGGACTTGATTTAAGGAAGCGAAGCTAGAAATCTAGACTTCATATTACTTTGTTTGCTTGGGATATCTAACGGGATTAGAAATGATTGGAAATGATTGAATAGAACTTTGTCTTGGATTTGAAGGATCTTTTTCGTGCTTTTTGTGAACTGTTTATATACACGTTCTATTTTTGTATCTTAGATGGGACTTGCTTGGAGGGCCTAGCTCTGGACGCTGCCCGGTACTTTGGAATACGATTTGGCTACAGTCAGCTTCGTTAGCAGCCCCACCAGCTGTGAAGCATGGCCATTTGCTTGATGTTTGATATGATAGTAGCTGTATCTTCACCGTAGCGGTTTTTACTTACATCTCCTTCGTATTGCGATTAAAGTAGATACAGTACTAAAGTAAGCGCACTCGCGTACTATCTTAAGACAGGTGATGGTTGGCACTCTGTCATTCCAATGCAAAGCAATTGAGATCTATCTAACATTTTTGGTCCTTGGTATAAACTAAATCACAGAAGAATTATACATAACTCCTAAGGAAAACCCCAACCCCCTTAAGCTCACAGCGAAGCCGTGGGCGCCGACTCCGTCTTGGGCGGCCACTTGACGCGTCTCTCAGCGCGAACATACAGATTGTTCGGTCGGATCAGCTGGAACATGGGATCGTACTCGATGGGTCCATCATTCTCCTTGATGAACTTATACCGGTACACCAGCTTGGGCAAGAAGACCTTGACCTCCTGCAGAGCGAAGTTGAAGCCGATGCACATGCGCGGGCCCGTCGCGAACGGGATATACGCGCTCTTGTGCCGGTTCTTGACCTCCTCGGTATCCCAGCGGTCCGGGTCGAAGCGGGTGGGGCTGCTCCATACGTCTGGATTGTTGTGAAGATGGTGAAGGGCGCCGATGACTACGGATTCCTCGGGCAGCTTGTAGCCACCCGGAAGTATCATGTCGACGCGGGCGGTGCGACCGGGCTGGTAGGAGGGGTTGTGGCGGCGCTGAGTCTCCTTGATCAGCTTGTCCATGAAGGGAAGACGGTCGGTGAGCTCGGCAGTGATCTGCGTGTTCTCGTCGATGTCGTTATCGATGAGTTCCTGGAGAAGGCGCTCCTGGACGCCCGGGTAGGTGACGAGACTATAGATCAGCCAGGATAGGAGGGAGCTGGTGGTTGTGAAGCCGGCACCCGTAGCGACGAGAAGAGCCTGCATGAGACTTGTCTTGGGGAGTTTTTCGCCCTTGTTGTCTGTAGCACGGACAGCATAGTCTACAAGAAAATAATTAGCTTTCGTCAGGGTCAAAAGATAGGAGATTCGGGTATGTACCAATCATGTTGCTGGCTTTCAATGCAGCATCCTGCAACGGAAGGTCCTCGACACCACCGCGACTGGCGTTTTGAATGGACTCGTCGATGATCACAAAGACGCGATCCCGGATGGTAAGCAGGCGCTTGGGATCCCCAAAGGGCAATTTGGCGTACCAATCGCCGCGAGCGGTCACCTTCTTGTTGAGCGTGAGCGACTCGGCGATGAGGGAGATCAATTCATGGGGAGGCGCATCGGGGGTCGTGAAATGTTTGAAGTCAATCCCCAGGACCAGTTTCCCGACAGCCTGGGAGCCCAGCTTGAGCATGTACTGGTAGACGTTCCAGGCTTCGCCTTGCTCGTCCAGCTGATCAAAGACCTTGAACGCATCTTCGACAGTCGCCTGCATGGTTGGCGCATAATGACGTACGGCCTTAGGACCCAGAGCAGGAGGAAGGAATTTGTGCGCCGCCCTCCATTCCGGGGTGTCCGTGTCCGCCAGGAAGACTCCTGCTTCGGTGTTCTTAATGGAGCGGAGGGGGTGAGCATCATTGATCTTCTTCGTGAAGAAGTCTGTCTCTGCGAAGATGATAGAAGAGAGTTCCGGGTCGTTGGTGTGGTAGACGGTGCGGCCCATATTGGTAGTTTTGAAGATAGGGCCATATTGCTCGAAGAGGCGCTGGTGGTTTCCTAGATGATCGGGGTAGATCTCGAAGAAATTTCCAATGATTGGCAACCCCGAGGGACCGGGGATCTCCCGGACTGCTTTTCCATCTATCGTAATGCTTATCGGATCTTCGCTAGCAATAAGCTCTCCCACATCAGACAAGATGGCGTCTTGAGATTGGAAGCCAATGCCTGCAGTGTTTCATGGCGTTAGACCAAGATAATAACCATAGTCATAATTCGAAATCGGTAAACAAACCATTAGGTTGAACGATTGCAAAATGCGCAGCAATGAGGTTTCGTAGTTCATCACGGTTCAGCGCCGGGTCAAGTTCGATTGCCCTTGCGCTCTCGACCGGTTCCCCCAGTAAATAGAAACGTTGGTATGGCATGACGGACAATGAAAGGAATTTTAGCGCATAGAAGCGACCTCCTCGATGACACAGGATAGCTCTGCAGATTTATAAGAGCCATCTGTGGCTATTCCAGGGAGACCTTGCGCCATAGTCAACGAATCAGGGCAACCAGCTGGTCTCGTCGCGAACCCACATAGGAATGCCCACATCTTTAGTGAGAAAGGGTGATAACCGTCATTCTGCATCACAGTAGTTGTTTGTGTTCATTTCGACTCTGGCGTGCATAAAATGGTTAGAGCGGCATTGCCAGGTCGTCAACCTCGGCTCTTCCAAATCCAGGCTAACAAGTTTTTTTTTTTTGGCGCCCTCTACTCCATACGCCAAATAAAACCGTAGAAAGAAGAAATAGATCGCCATCGGAGACCCACCGCTAACGGCCGAAGCCATGTTGGCGAACCAAAGCCAGTGTCTCGGAGTAAAAAATCGAATTTAATCACGGCTGTGCCGTGCCGACTTGTCAGTTCGGGCCGCTTGGACATTGAAAGGTGCCAAGTTTGTCGAGATCCCGAGGTACAAAGTGAATTATCGCTCTAAAACAAATTGAAAAAGAAAGACAAACTAGGGCCGGTGGGCCAATACCAGATGAGTTGTAACACTAACTTGTCGCAATAGCAACTGTGGGTATCAGGTTGACTTTTATCTCGCGTGTCACTGGTTTGAGCCGGTATGGCGCCTGAAGACCCGGGATGGAGGATAAAGCGATGAGGCATAAGTCCGTCTTTGCACTAGCATAAAAACACAAAGCTCTCCTTTTCTAAGTGGTTTTCGTTTTCCATTCTTCGTTACCCTCTGTCCTTTGTCCTTTAAAAGAGATTGGCGAATCTTGGATTGATACAGCCGATTGGCACATATCTCTGACACAATGGATTCGAAACCCGAGAGCTTCACGGAGGAACAGTTGCCTCAGTATACGGTAGCAGACGTCGCATCGCATAACCGCAAGGACGACCTCTGGATCGTCATCCACGGGAAAGGTAAGAGAAATACATCAACAGTTTAGTCCGATGCCGGTCAGTTGCTAAGGCAGAAGCAGTTTATGATATTACAAAGTATCTTCAAGACCATCCTGGTGGCGCTGATGTTCTCATCGAAACCGCAGGCTCCGATGCCACGGAAGCCTTTGAGGATGTTGGTCATTCCGACGACTCTCGGGAGATCATGGAGGAATATCTGATTGGCACTCTTCAAGGCGCCAAAGAATATGTTGCGCCAAAGGCAGTTCGCGTTATTGCTCAAAAACCAGTGCCAGTTCCTCAACAGTCTTCAAGCGGTTCGATTGGTGCGGTGACAGGTGTTGTGGGTGCGGTGACATCACTCATCTACGCATATAATCGCGGAGCGTTGGGTTCTCTGGATTTGCAACGACATATCGGCAACGGCGTGCCCCAATACTTTAGCAGTATGCGACTGCCGCGCGGAGGCTTCGTGATTGGGTTCCTCACGGCTACCGCTATCTCCGCGGTGGTTGGAAGTGCCGTAGCACGACAGGCTGCGAAATTCCTCAAGATCGAGTCTGGATTCACTCGCTACCCGCTGCACAAGAAAGCGCGCAAGGTGGTCAGGGTCGACCCGCACTCAATCAAGGGATTCCTCGATCCGAAAGAATACCAGCGCCTGCCTTTAGTTGAGAAGGAGCTCGTGTCCCCCAATGTGTACCGATTCGTGTTCGCATTGCCAGATGCCCGAGAGATTTTGGGGCTCCCAATCGGCCAGCACGTCGCCATCCGCGCCGAGATCGACGGCACTACGGTGACGAGGTCCTACACACCCGTATCCAACAACCTGGACAAGGGTCGCATCGAATTGGTTATCAAATGCTACCCCGACGGACTGCTCAGCGGCCGATACCTTGCCAACCTGCAGGTGGGCGACGATGTGGAATTCCGGGGGCCCAAGGGAGCTATGCGCTACAGCAAAGGACTCGGTACCAAGCTGGGGATGGTTGCCGGCGGCACTGGCATCACGCCGATGTACCAGCTCATCCGTGCCATCTGCGAGGACGAGCGGGACACGACGGAGATCAGCCTGGTCTATGCTAATCGATCCGAGGGCGACATCCTGCTTCGAGAAGAGCTGGAACGGTTTGCGCGCCAGTATCCCAAGAATTTCAAACTGTGGTACATGCTAGACACGGCGCCCGAGAATTGGCAGTACGGAACGGGCTATGTGGACCAGGTCGTGCTAAGTGAGCGATTACCAGAGCCTTCGGAGGGCACCAAAGTCATGCTCTGTGGGCCGCCTGGCATGGTCAATGCGTGTAAGAAAGCGTTGGTGGGAATGGGATTCAAGGCGCCGGGGGCGGTTTCGAAGATGAGCGAACAGATCTTTTGTTTCTAGACGTGTATGTACAATAGAATATAGAACAGTAAGTCATTTTTTGGTCACCATGGATCAATCAGTTAAGATGCGTACGTAACAGGCTATAGAGAAATAAAGGTAGGGAGACGAAGAGAACAGAAGAAGTCAAAGAAAAACAGTCCGCGGAGTACGAAAAAGGAGACCAGGACACTAGGCCCGGACGGGACTGGCGTGATTAGTGGTGCTCGGTCACTGCCGAATCGGGCAATCCAGCCTCGGTTAGTTTCGAGTTTCGACACGTATTTGACCATTGATTGACCATGATTCAAGCGCGTATAAATAACATTCTTTGTTATTAATTAAATACCCATGAAGAATAATCATTCTAGAGTTTTGTTCTATCCCAAGGTTCACCACGAGTGGATTCTTTCCTCGCCACGAGTGCCCTGGGAGGCTTATCTGCAGATAATCCGAATCCGCTCTATGTCTATTCGTTATTCGTTACAGGTATGTTATTTATGCAGGATCATAAACTGTCAGAAAGTAATGTATAGGCGCTATGACCCGTAAAATCATTAAGCATTATCCCACCCCATTAGCCTCGATCATCCATCGCAGTTTGAATCAGGCAGAGGGCATAGGGCATAGTATATAGATAGGGATTGAAGATCCTTGACCACTCGAGCATTATAGATGATGCCTAGTAAAAGAATTTCAGCGCCGCTCCGGCAAGAGCGACGGCAGCAGCACCGCTCACGCCGCCATTTCGCGCCGCGACATCCGATTTTTCCGTCGCCTGGGGCGCATTCAGCTTTTCTGCGCCCGCAGTGACCGTCATAGGCTGATAGTAGATATCGTCGGAGGCGAAGGAGGTGATGGTCGAGGTACCCGTAGAAGTTGACTGTCCGCGCACAGTGAGTTCCATGCCGACGGAAACCGAACAAGAGGCGCCTTGTGTCGAGGAGGTGATGTCGCAGTCCTGCACCATGGTGACTTTGGCGTCCGCGCCACTCGTCTTGGTCGAATAAACGGCGCTCATGGTGAATGTCGAGGGGCCTTCGGTTATAGTAATCGGTGAGTTGAGTGGGCATACTGTCACCGGGGCGCCATCTTGACAGTCCACGGCATAGGTGGTGGCGTCTGCGTTGGCACCGACGATACTGGCGCGAACGCTAGTCAGGCTCAACGTTGCCTCTCCGGCATTGAACATTTCGATGGTAGTGCTCTCCGCAGAGACGACGGTGGCCAGAGCCACGGCCAGTAGGGAGGACAACACAGACCGCATAGTTGTGAGGGTGGAGTCGACGTGCTTTGGTTGCGAAGACGGATGGCAATGCTAGCGGTCGAGGAGGTCGTAGTTTTTCACTAACGAAATCTGCTCAGCAACAGAAAAGACGCCAGGGGAAAGCATGCTAAGATATCTGTTTATAAAGCTCTTGTTTTCACTATAGTGTTTGCCCCTAACCCACGGCGGGCTACATCGGGCATCGTACTAGCACCCTTGAATCCTTGGATTGCAACCACAAGGCAACATGCGGCTCTCTCTACTTCCCACATCTGGCTAGCAGTTGGTCCGATGTCTGATGAAGAACAAATCCGCGATGGCCATTGGTACGTACAAACCCGTCGGATGCGGGTCAATTTGAACGGGCCAAAAGATCGTGAGTCATCTGATATTACCGGACCAGGCGAAACGGGGAATCCGAAGCATAGTATTGGTTCTTGGAGATGAAAATATGCAGGATTTCTCCTCTTCACCGGCACGCGATCGTATTCAGCCTTGGGTGTTCTTTAGCGCAGAGTTCAGGGAGTGCATAACCGAAGGCAAGCGCCAATGATAGAGGCTCGATGTGGGGATATACGAGAAGGAAGGCCATGGGCAATTAGGCATCGAAAGGGATGCAACTCCAATCTCCATAAAACGGAAGGCTGTCTGTAGCCGATCTCAGGGTCTGGGGTGGGCACGTTATGATTTGAAAGTTGGTCATTTGCTGGAGATGGTCGCTCGAAACAGCAACTGAGAGGCGAGTTAGTCAGCTCGGCTCTCTCTTTCTCTCTTTCTACATTTTTTTTTGTGGCGTCCCATATGGTTACATCAACAAACGCTTTGCGATGCTCACTTTGTTCCCCTTGCATAAGACAGGGGATCATCGGCTTTGACCTGTGATGTTGAAACACTCGCCCTATTACTAGTATATAATTATTACAAGGCGTTCGTATCGAGGGCCTATCTGAATTGGAAGGAACGAAAGGGTTCTAGACACAATGAAGTGGATTTGGCAGAGAACGTTTCAGCGTCACTTTAGCCATTTTGCTCGCCGTTCTTGTAATATGTTAATGGTTCTTTTAGAGCAGATTTTCTCAACTTCATGATTATAACGGGTAGATCTCGGGCTTCCGCGTCACGCATGATTGGGAAGCAATCACAGACCTGAAGTAACCCTCGCAGGCTCTTTTGCGTTACCTGAAAAAATTTAGTCCAAACCGGAGAATTATGGCCCTTGTAGATAAAGACCTTTCGCATGGTAAACGGTATTTATAGATTCTTATCCTCACACCTTCTGGACCGCGCTACCTATTTTGGAACTCTCTTAAGAAGGGAGCGAAGCTAGAGACTCAGTCATTAAAGTGACTTGCAGTAATGAGTTCAACATTGTTATCTCATACCGCCTAATCCTTAATAGCATCTCATTGAAATCCATTTCAAACGTTGTTTTCTTTTTTAAGTCTTCCAGGGCTAGAGTTCTTACATCAGGGGGTATAAATGCATCAATACATTCGAGGACTAGTAATAATTTAGAATCTGAAAGACGCAAAGCATCAGGAATTTTTGAAAAAGATCGATGAGAATATCAAAAAAGTTTATTAAACTCGACTTCTCTACATTCGACGATCCTGTCTTATTCGGAAAGAAGAAAACTAACCAAAAGCAACTCTCTTCTAGAGTACTCTATATGAGGTAATTACTAGAAACAATTGCAGAAATCTTCTTGACAGAATCGGCAGATTATAAGCCTATAAAAGCAACAATAGTGAGACCGCTGCAACGTTGATATTGCCAGACCCCAGAGTTTTAGAAATACCTAAGGTTGTAATTCTAGTATAGTAGACCAAATACGCGGAGCTTATATCTATTTTAAAATGAATATTACCACGAGATAAATCGTCCTGTAGCAAAGAATACATCATATAAAGCTGCTCAGGTTTGAAGCCAAGACTGGGGCCTGGAATTTGCTAGATAAGAACCGTCACAGGATGCCTGGGTGGAGTGTTAGACTTTCGCAACAAAGTTCCGTGGGTAGGCAGCTTATTTCGTCAGATGACAGTTGAATTAATCATGTTCACCGTAGACAGTTACCTCTCACAACCTCCTTCCTTCACCCTTCTTCCTTCAACCCTCATCATCCTGCCTCGAACCAACCCATCTCAGCTCTCTTTTGGGCCGGTGCACGCAAGACCCATACTGATCGACTTTTGAGTGCCTTCCACACATTTCTCAGCACTCGTCTGCTTTCCTCAAAGAGGCTGTTCATAGGTGTTGCCCAAGCACACCCTCTTGCCGTTGAGGCAATACTGTCTTGCACCTGCCAAACAGCAGATACTCAAAGGTAAGATGAGGACTATTCTCATTTCATCCACTATTTCAACATCATACAACATTATTCATTCTCATACATTATCTGACTAATATGTCTCCATTCAGGGCCAGTAAAGAAAGGTCCACAGTCGTCTCCTTCCTCTGCAGAGTCTCTTTCAGAGACCGACTCGGATAATCATACCTCCCTCGTAATGTATTAGTCTCCGTCAGAGCGAGACTGCCTTGTACCTGCCAAACGCATTTACCGCAGGTACCTAAAGGTAAGATAAGGACTTTTCTCGTCTCATACATTATCTCAACATCGTACAACATCATTCATTCTCATACAATATCATTCATTCTCATACAATATCATTCATTCTCATACAATATCATTCATTCCCATACAATATCATTCATTCCCATACAATATCATCCATTCCCATACAATATCATACTGATATGTCTCCATTCAAGGCCATATCCAACCGCTCATCGAAAAAGCGCCAAGCGTCACCTCCTTCCTCTGCAGACTCTCCTTCAGGGACTGACTTGGACGAACAAACCTGCCGAACGATAGTCGTGGACAACATACACATATCGGACGTCGCTACAATGATCAAGAAGGCGCAGAAAAGGCTCAAGTTGGCCGGTACACGGCTTACCGTCGAGTCAATTGACGATCAAGTCACGATTGGAAACAGTCGCGGGCTATCATTCATGGAAAAGGCCGCCAATGACCAACGTAAAATGGACAGGCTCCTAGCTCGAGTGGCTGTTCTAGAGGATAACTCGACTACTCAATGCAACGAAAAACTTCTCTCACGAATGAAGTGGCTACGCTCCGTGCTCAAACTCTCCATGATTCCAGCAAAAGCCCTCGGTATCATGCAACCCGGAACCGTTTCATATCCACATACAAGCGAGATAAACTGAAAATAGCAACGTCCGAAGACCGCGAGCTCATCGCAGAAGGCAACAGACTTGCCCATGAGGGTGACTGCCAGGGAGATCATTATCTATACGATGATACTCCTTGTGGCCGAAAGGATGTCAACGTTTTTATCTCCTTGTATGGATTACCACCAAGCGCTTTCAGATCACACAGTAATATGCCTATTCTACCAGGACCTACTTACATACATTTAGTTAGCTAATGATGCTTTGCAGATATTTGTCCCAGCGCCTGCCTAGTTCTCAACAAACATGCAACTCTTGTAGCATCTGCATCGACCAGAGCCCGGCCAGATTCATTCGAGCCGGCATTCAAAGCTTTCGTAACCGCTCTAGTGGAATTGAATTTTGACGACAACGTCAAGGGACATGGCGATCCTCAGGATCCGAAACACTCTCTCACGCAATCCTATTGGAATTTCTGGAAGGCTCTTCACAGCAATGTGTAATTACTAGCACTCTTTGCTCTTTGCTCTTTGTTCAGGTAGAATTAGTTGGCATACGCCTTACTTCGCCTCTAGTTCAACGAAGAACAGACAACTCTGGCAACATGCATGATCTTACTAATAGTACCTAGTTCCATGCAAAGGGAAAGTCGGGTCGCCGTCACTTAAGCCGTTTTAGTCACTACTCTTGTTTCAAGGATTCTTTTGAATTATCTTCTGATGCGTACCGGTGAAAATAAACAACAAAAGAAAGAGTAAAGCAAATAAAAAGGCCATACTATCGAGCCGGCCATGCGTGTTTACCGTAGAATTAGATCCGAAGGCCGTACACATCGGGCCGATTAGCCTCCGCGTCACGCATCAAATCCCATCAACATATGAAACTGGCTTCCTCCCCATTTCAGTTCTGGACCATGCGCCGACTATATCCCCTCTGCCGCCCGGCAACTTTCTTTCGACCATCCCTATCAACCAGAATTTCGCCCTTGCGGCCTCTGTCCCGACAATGGCTGTCGTCCACCGCGTTGCGACGGTGTTCCTGCTCCGATCCGCAAGCTCCGTCTAAACACTCTTCCTCGTCTTCCCAAGCCAACACAATCAATTCGGACTACCGCGCTCTCGGAACATCCCAAGATCTCTTCACTACCTCCCTCTACAGTCCCGGCTCGCCACTCTTCCTCCCCAACGGCGCCCATATCATCAATAAACTCATCTCTTTCCTCCGTACGCAATATCTCCAGTACGGCTTCCGCGAAGTCCTCACCCCCACCATCTACAAGCGCTCCCTGTGGGAAGTCTCGGGCCATTGGCAAAACTACAAAGATGATATGTATGAGGTGCGCGGGCGCGGTGCCGACGCCGACCCGGACGCCGACGACCCTACCGGCGAGAACGAACCCTACGGGCTGAAGCCGATGAATTGCCCCGGCCACTGCCTCCTATTCAAGTCGCAAAATCATTCCTACCGAGAACTGCCCATTCGCTATGCGGATTTCAGCCCCTTGCATCGGAACGAGGTTTCGGGTTCCTTGAGCGGGCTGACCCGCGTACGACGTTTCCACCAGGACGACGGGCATATCTTCTGCCGGCCGCAGCAGATCAAGGGCGAGATAGGAAAGGCGTTGGGGTTTGTGGACCTGGTGATGAGTACCTTTGGGTTGGGACCGTATCGGCTGGTTTTGTCAACTAGGCCGGAGAAGGATTTTATCGGGAGTCTGGAGTTGTGGGATAGTGCCGAAGGACAGCTGCGCGAGGCGCTGGACAACAGTGGACGAGAGTGGACGCTGAACGAAGGCGATGGGGCATTCTATGGCCCCAAGATTGATATACAGCTGCAAGACCAAGCCGGCAAGTACCACCAGCTGTCTACGATACAGTTGGATATGAACCTGCCGCAACGCTTTGAACTGGAGTATCAGGTCGCCGAAGGAGAAGAGGACTACAACCATGCTACACCTGGACGGGCGGTCCCGGTAATGATCCATCGCGCAAACTTTGGGTCTCTGGAGCGATTCCTCGCGTTGCTGATTGAGCAGTATGCGGGTCGGTGGCCGTTCTGGCTCTCGCCACGCCAAGGTATCATTCTTACTGTCAACCAGGATGAAAACGTTGTACAACAGGCGCACCAGGCGGCGGCTCAGATCTCGGGATTCCGTGCTCTCCAGGATGAGCATGGGCAGTATGGTGTCGCACAGCCGCAACCTCTATCTTCTGTTGACTCGACATTCTTGATTGATGTCGACACAGGCAGTCAGACGCTTGGGAAAAAGATCCAACGCGCAAAGCAGATGAAGTACAACTTGATCTTCATTCTGGGTTCAAAGGATGTGGCCGAGTCCCGGATCACGATGGATTTGACCGGACAGATCCAGAGCAAGCCCGAAGAGAATGCCCAGAAGCTGCAGGAATTGATTACGAGCCGGTTGGGAGAAAAGGCGTTACAGAATCCGAGAGCGGTTCCGTTGAAGGTTGATGCGGTACATGATCTTCTGAGGGAAATGGAGAAGCGGTTTGTATGAGGATTTTCGGACTGTTCTGACTGTATTATAATGTACAATGCTGTTATATCTATACTACCTAGATCTATACTAGAGTTATTCTGTATACATGTGGCAGAATCGGGCGTGACCTGACCGCTTACAATGAGCTGCCCAAAGTCATGTGGGGGATCGATCACCTGACCATGCCGCTGGTAGGCTAAGCAGTCATCTGCTGCCTCCTGCGAACTCCTGTTGCTGAGCAGGAGACCCGTTCGATAATATTTGATTTCCGACAAGCTCTTCGAATAATGAGTCAAACAGCGCTGTTTTCTCATGGCTTTACAACGTGAAATGTTGTATATCGCTTTGTTCCATTCCAGGTGAAGAGTCTCGGGAGTCTTCAACCCTCGAACATAATTATGCCCAACCGCCGTGTGCTCAAGTGGGAGCCTCTGGCAAATGTCAAACCCAGCGGCATAGACAGCAAAGATTCCGCGCTTGGCCAAATCTGCGCCTGCTACGATCTCGGCGGCGGTGTCGGCTTGGGTTACTCGTTCGCCATACATTCGATCGCTGCACTTTCTTCAGGTCGCAAACTCCATCAAGACCGCTCCATACGCGATGCTGAACTCGCCGAAGCAGCCTCAGCAGTAACCGAACTGCTACCAGTCTGGATCGATCTGGCGGATGTTGCTCCGGGGAGGTTTTCGTCGTTACCGTATCCGACACATGACCCCGCCACACCGGGCAAACCACATCCTTTTGACCACCCGCCATGGTTTTTGGTCAATGCGGCAGCTTCTAAATATCACTGCATTCTCGGGCAGAATTGTGTTGTAGAATCACTGCTTATGGTACTCCGCCAACCCTGGTGTGTACTTGAGATATGCTGCTGCGCTACGAAAACAGTGATTTTGGTCAGCAAATTTGCGACCATCGCTGAGAAAATCTACCCTGGAAGCTACACGATCGCTATCAGATTGCTGTCCCATGAAACGGAGACGAGGGCCGCAGATACGGCTGGTACTTCATACTCTGCTATCAACTGGACTGGTGATCGCTTGGGTGCTTTGATGATACCCCGTCCAACTCTGGCCTTGGTCAGGTCGCTATACACCGATCTGTTCTTCCATGGTCGCCAATCCCGGAACCCGTTCTGGCTATGCCTGATCGTTGTTTGTGCTGTGTCCTTGGATATTGCTTTCTCTGACCTGGCGGGGCATCTGTTTGACGACGCCAACTATAGATCCACCTTAGAATGTCTTGAAAGAGCCACATCATTTACACCCCGGCTGCGCAGTGCAGATTCTGTCTCGGAACGCGAAAGTGTCAGGATGAAGGCTTCGGAGAAGGCCCCGTTTCGGCACACGAGGCCTAGAAGGTCAACAAGTGACATTTCGCTGCACAATAGCGCTCGGCGCCAGGAAGGACTGAACTGGAATGGTTCGAATCGCGGACCTCTAAATTACCACCGCTTAGTTTTACTTCACAAAATGATCCTGAAGAGAATTGAAGAAAGTGTCGTATGATTTATGAATTCATATCTGATCTAGGTATTTTCCTAGAAATGTCGTTCATTGTAACCAATGTCCAATTAGGCAACGGGATACTTTGAGTCAGACTTGTTGAGGCTGGTGGTATGGGCCCATGAACGCTCCAGCGCTGTTATTGTTTCTCTTTGAATTCTTTTTGCGAGTTCACCTTGTTTCTGGCCGTCTGGTTTTCCTTCGTCCCACTTATTCACTTCTGCGACGAATACGCTCAATCTTGCCTGCGCTTCGTCAATGCGCGACTTTAACGCCAACTCGGTGTCCTCCCATTCTATCTGCATTGAGCCAAGATCCTTGAGCACCTTCTGCATTTCTTCAAACACAAACATGGACGGAAGGAGATTGAGTTGTATCCAGTTCAATCCTTCCAATCGACAAGTGCGCTTTATCTCCAATGTCGCTCGGATAATGGCCATGGATCTGGTTTCACTTTTCAAAACGTGGGCCTCGTGGATGTCGTCGCCTTTTGCCTTTTTTTGCAAGCTGCGCGAAATTCGGATAGCTAGAATCTCCGCAAGAGAAGCGTAGACCAGGACCCCAAGAAAGCCCAGCTGCATATAGCTGCGCATATTCACCATGCATGCCACGGAGCAAAATGCGGACAAAGTGCCTGTCGTTATCCATATCCAATGCAGGCAATTCTTGAAGAAGCTCGGCCTATACTCCCACGTCGACCGAGCCCAATCTTCGAGTTGATCCTGTCGGCCCTTGAAAATTACTGTTCCGCCTTCCTTTCGCTGGTAAATGGCATATTTTGGCCGCTCGTCTCTATTAATGCGCGGTTCGTCCTTTTGAACCATGCTATGGAACGAGATGAGCATTGTCCCAAGCCAGTGACACCAGTACAAAAAGAACAAGACTGCCGCCCAAATGTCGGCAACCAAGACCCCCATGACCAATCCTGTGATCATCATGAGCCCGTTGATCAGGCTGATTAGATCCAATGTCAAGGTGGCGATCCACCAGCGCAAAGGACCTATAGTTTTCTTAACCCTGTCTCTTCGCACACTCACGTCCTCGCGAATACCGTCGACGCAGACCACCGCAAAATCGTTACCCGGTTTGGGCGATGCCTTGAAAGACACAACGTGGTTCAGCCAGGCGTTGCTCGAGTCCAGCGGGAGTTCACGAAACACGGAGCCGGAAACGTCGGAGCGAACCGTCAACATGGTGGTGACTTGCGTGCACATGGTGATGGCGGGATGTATGGATTTCATTTCCTCCGTCAGGTGGTCGACGAGCATTTTCATCGCCGGTAATGTGCCTCCGATCATCATGGTATGCGGCCACGTGAAAATGCCGCGATCCGACTGGGTATAAAGCATGGCGGCGCTGTTATTGGCACGCGGGTTATGGAGCACAGCGGCGACACCGAGAGGATCGAAGGTCACTTCTGTATCTTCCTTGAGGTTTGCTTGGGGGTCGGTCGACGACAGCGGTAACTCGGATCGCGCGTCGACCATCGTGCCCAGGGCGGCCACGCACAACGCGCGAAGCGTGGCCTTGACGGGGTCCATAGTCACAGTAGTTCTGTGTCAATTATTTTAGATCGAAAAGTTCAGAAAGATAACCTCTCCAAGTCTTGTCTTAGAATTTGGTAGTCTTTCCGATCAGCAATGGGGTGTTATTCTCTTTTCTTCTTTTTTTCCCTTCTCAACCTGGACTGCTACATAGGAAAATAGGCTGTTAGATGCCCATGATCAGGAGCGCTCCAGTCAGGCCGTAGCAAGACACCCATTTGTGGAAGGGGGAAAAAAGAGGAAATACGAAAGAACATCACGGGTCCATCAATGTTTTAATATTTCTTCTCCCCCTTTGATTTAATTTGTTTTGGTTTTTTGTTCAGCCGCAGCTCTCAGACCGAGAGGGGCGGAGAGGATGACACGCCAACAACAGAAGCCGCTAGTTCCTGCGAGGCTGGCTGGCTGGTGTCAATCGTTCGGCCGATCATCAATCAACCCGCAGTGTGCACTCTGTACGGGGTACGCCGCTACGATTGTATTAGATAGACTGATATGGGGACAGAAGAACCGGCACCCGAGGATCGCACACTGTAGTGTTGAAGGAAGCGAAAAGTAGCATTTTCAGGTCAACAGATGAGGGAATCCACCTGGATCTTGAACCCTGAAGTAGAGCCGGAGCTGACCCTCTTCACCTACCTATCGGAGAGTTAAAGGAGTCGATATTCTCCGTGCAGGATGCTTGGACAGTGCTAGCAGCATGATCGCTTGCGATCAACATGGAAGATCGGCGATGAATTATCGGATACATTGCGATTGAGGCACAGGATGGTGGATGAATGTGGAATCCTGAGCTGACAGCGCAATTCTCGAGCGGGCCGCCATCAGACTACGGCTCCGCGACGATCGCCTCAGGCAACCATTCTTGGGTTTGCATTTTACCAGCACAATTTCTATGCAGAATTTCTATGCAGAAGGTGCTTTTCCTCAGTCTCTCTCTCTCTTTTTCCCCTCTCTTCTGTCTTTTAATTTTCTGGTGGATTGCTCAATATTAGCGTAACAGCACTGTGGAGAATTGCGTAGTACAGCATAATATGTCTTGCATGGCACGCGATCCAGGTGACACTTTCCCAAGCTATCCCTATAGTTATAGCGACTAAAGTCTACAATGCTGATTGCTGAGTCATGCTGATCACGGCAGTTGTAGAACAGCATTTCGGCTTTTTTTTCACCTTCGCCGACAATGATGTCAACAATCAACCAGGTGGTCGGGATGCCGACTACTCCGCCATGTCGATGACAACTTGAACTGACAGGGGACTAAACTGGAATAAAAGGAATAATAATTAAATGATCATAACATCCGATTCCAACTCCATCTCCTAGTCCAGGACCAAGCCAGATGGCCTTCCGATCTCACCCTAGGGTGCATCGAACAAAGAGAATTAAGGTCCCGGGGACTCCACCGAGATCAACGCCTGGGTTTATCATTCGACCTTTAAGCTTAATAGCAGGGAATGTTAAGGATTGACTAGAGAAAGTAGCGGCGCAACTAGAACACCCAAGGTCGCCACCGTCACGAGACCGGGAGCCTGAGTCAGCGGTCACGGGGCGTGCTGATTGGCGCGGCGTCGTCTAAGTTGCCCGAAGCATTCGTTCGTCATGCACTTTCTGCTTTCGCCCGCGACATCCAAAAAAATGGTCGAAAGCTTCTTCTCAGAATGCAGGTTCAATCAATCCTACCGTCTACACCTGCTGTGCCCCACGATTCTCTCTCTCGCCCGAATTCCTTCTGGAAGGAGAAAAAAAAATAAAGAAAAAGTTCCCCCCCCCTTCCCCCCCCCCCCAATTACGTCTTTCTTGGCTTGTCCCAACTCCTCTCCAAAGTAAATCCCAACTTCCGGTCACTCCCCCCCCCCCCCCCCCCCCCCCCACTCACGCTTCCCTCTTTCTTTGGGCGCCCCCCTCTCTCGTCTCCCCTCTCTTTCCCTTTTTCTCCCTCAATCCCCGGGTGAACGTGAAATTTTTATTTTAGGGCGGATGTCATGATTTCTGATCCGTCCTGCTCCTCTTCCCAATTTCATGGTGGTAGAACCTAGCTCTTCTGGCATGGCCGAGGTGCCATTGAAGACGCCTTTGCCTCGGAAAAGTGCCTTCTCTTGTGAGGCCTGCCGCAAGCGCAAGGTGGGTTTCCCCTGGTCGCCTACTCGGATGATTTCCGAGCTTATTCCCAAGAAGGTTCCTCCTTCGCTTATATGCTCGCCTACTGACATTTGCTTGTGATAGGTGAAATGCAACGGCGCCAGTCCGTCATGCTCGCGATGCGCTGCGC
Source organism: Aspergillus sp. S1802E (assembly GCA_023627535.1). NCBI lineage: Eukaryota > Fungi > Ascomycota > Eurotiomycetes > Eurotiales > Aspergillaceae > Aspergillus > Aspergillus sp. S1802E. The sequence goes on from JAMAHN010000034.1 coordinate 101,324, forward strand.
GCGGCGAGGTGTGCGTCTATAGCTTGTGAGTCTTGGCTCCTCGACCCCCTCCCCATCGGCTGTCACGCTCTTGGCCCGTTTGCCGATGTTCCCGCTTCCCTGCATGGCTCTCTCGTCGATCGCTAACCCTGCCGATTCGATCTTAGAGCCCCAACTCTATCTTATACCAAGCAACTAGAGACTCGAGTGGCCCAGCTAGAGGATGCTCTTTCCAAGCTCCGGGGCCAAGCTAACGAGATTGAGGCTCGAAAAGGAAGTTCCCCTGCATCGACTGGGGAGAGTAGCGCAAGTCCGGGTATACGGACACGCATCAAGGAGGAGGACGACAATACCGGTGACCTGGCTAGGGATTTCGAAGGTTTGAATGTTGAGCATGACGGCCGAGTATCCTTCCATGGACCGACCAGTCTGTTCCAACTGCCGAGTGGTGCGCTGAATGAGGCCACATCTCCTTCGAACCCTGCCCTGCAGTTAGATGGCCGAAAGGAGAGGCTTATCAATAATGCGTGGCGAGAGAGGGCTTTCGAGCAGATGGCTACGATGCCGGTAAGTCTTTCAGCTTTTGGGCTCATCCCACCAGGGGTTCGTCGTCTCACTCGGGAACAGGAACCATTTCAGTATCTTCTCGATTCACACTGGTGTTGGATCCAGCCTCTTTTCAACTTTGTCTACCGGCCTACGTTTACTCGTTAGTATCTTGTTTTTGGCAACCGTCTCGAGAAGACAAGCTAACTTGACAATCAGGTGATATGAAAATCAACGGCCCATACTATTCAGACGCTTTGCTCAATGCAGTTCTCTCCCATTCCGTGCGGTGGTGCAAGGCTGAACCTAGGATTGGTCCTATACTAGAATCATTCGATGGCGGCGCACAATTCTCACATCGCGCAGTATCAGGTCTATACGACTCGCTAAAAGTTGGCCACGTTGGGATCCCGACCATCCAGACGTTGCTCCTTCTCAGTGCACAGGAATGTGGGCGCGGAAACCGGTCTCAGGCCTGGCTATATAGTGGCATGGCTTTCCGAATGCTCGATGACTTGGGGATATCGATCGACAGCCGGAAATACTCCGATTCGGCGCATCTGACCGATGAGGATATTGAGGTCCGCAATCGACTTTTCTGGAGTTGTTATTTCTGGGACAAAATGGTTTCGCTATATTTCGGTCGTTCGCCTGTGATGCAACAGTCGCGCGTTAGTCCGCCCAGAACGATACTGGATGACACCTCCGAGATTGAGATCTGGACTCCTCACGGAGTGGTATTCCCAGATGGTGCACACTATCCGCCAACCCAGGCGCACTCCACTTCCTGCTTCATGCGGATGTGTGGGCTGGCAGAGGTTTTGAATCAAATCCTAATTCACATCTATGACCCTATCCGGCAGGTCTCGGAGGCGGAATTCTATAATTGTGTTCAGGACCAAGCAAGGAACCTGGCTGAGTGGTGGGAGGAGTTACCAAGCTATCTGAAGCTAGTCCCCACGGAACTTCCTCCATACTCCCCTCCTAGCCATATAGTGATTCTGAAGTACGTTTCTCCCCCTTACCCCCTCCCCCATCTCTTGTTGAGTGTTGACGAACATGTCTCTCCCTGCAGCTGCTTGTATCATACCATCAACATCCTGCTGCATCGTCCGATTCTCTGCTCAAAGACAAATCGGGAATCTTACGACAAGAGCCACCTGGTTCAGTGTATTACATCTGCAACTTCTATTCTCTCTTTGTTTGACCTTTACCGTCGCACTTTTGGGGACAGCCATGTGGTTCTCTCTCTCTCTTACAGCGTATACACTGCCGCGTCTATCTTCCTCCTTGAGATCCAAGCTTTGAAATATGCTGCACCGGGAACCTTGGAGAAAATCAAATTCTGCATATTCGCTCTGGAGCGAGTCAAGGCCTCTAATCCTGGTATGCTTCTCACTTTACTCTATCAATTTCGAGGTTGTCTGCTAATCACCTGTTTCGCGTTCACAGTAATCACGACAGCCCTCAACCTAGTATACCAAGAGCTCCAGAAGCTTCAAATCGACATCCACGTCGGCATCCCTACTCCCCAACATGAGCAACCTCGGGCTCAGCAGCAGCCCCAGTCCCATCCCCCGTCCCGCCACAGCCACTCTCCTTCGCAGCATCACCCGCAACAACAGCCCATCGGCCTCCAGAATACCTCCCGTCACGTTTCTCCTTTACAGCAGCAATCTGCCGAACCTACTATGGGGTCCTCCGTCACAACCGCAGGTGTGAGCTCCGCATCCATGCTTCCCGGGTATGCGTTCCAACAGCCGGTCGCGGACTTTGAGCTGTCGCAGACCAGTGTCCCCGCGATGGCCACGACGCACGTTCTGGGTGGAATGCCGAATGCAGTCATGACGCTTGACAATCCCGGCGCGTACGAGATAACGCCGGAGGTTTTCGAGGCCTTTTCATATGCAGAGCCCATCTCGACAAATATGGCGCCCGCGTTCGATACTAGATTAGCATGAAGTGTCCCTCGCGTGGTGTGTGAGGGATTTCAGGACTACCAACGTAGTTTATAAGCAAAAACATCTAGACGGCGAGCGAGACATTTCAGGATGAATACTTCAAAAATCTTGATTTATTCCCCAGCTATAATAAATCTATATGATATAGCATAGGTAATTCTAACCCACAAAGAAGAAATCCACGTCCAAAAGCAAACTATAAGATACGTATCCTGTATGAAATCGGGTATATTCCGGAAAGCCAACCCCTCAAAAAACCTTTCCCCTAGAAAACAATGTACATTATTATTATATACCCCGTAAATAAGTGGAGGTGTAAGTGCGAAGTATGTTCACGAAATAGCGCAACACAGACGAGGTCTGTTTTTTTTTTTTTTTTTTTTTTTTTTCAAGACTGGTACGCAGTCTTCCGCGTATCCGCCGGTTTGGTATCAAAGTGCGTCTCATATTCGGACTGCACCCCGGTCGAATGGGAAGACGAAACGGGGGAGGAGTCATGAACTCGGGCCTTCCAACGGAGATACCACGGTCCATCGAAGAGGTCGCCCATGCGCTCGATGGGGACGCCCTTCGTTTCGGGCATCCAGACGCCCAGGATGATCAGGCCCAGAGTACAAATGATGGCCCAGAAGAGGTAGGCGCCCCAGACGTGCAGCGAGTCGAACATGTTGGGCGTGACACGCACCACGGCGAACTGGAAGAACCAGTGCAGGGACATGCTGAGCGCGTAGCTGACGTTGCGGATGCGAGTGGGGAAGATCTCCGTGCCGTAGAGGTAGGGAATCGTGCAGAGCCCGACGGACCAGCCGACGGCGTAGACGAAGACGGAGGCGATGGCGGCGTCGGAGGCGGACTTGTTGTTGCTGGATCCCGGCTGCAGACCCATGTAGATGCCCATGTAGATGTGGGCGGCGAGTTGGAGACACAGCCCCGTGAGCGCGCAGCGACGACGACCCAGAATATCAATCAGGCCCCAGGTGAAGGCCATGGTGAAGACGAGCTTGACGATGCCGTAGGCGCCCGAGGAGATCAGCGAGGTGCCGTTGCCCGTCACGCCGGCATACTCGAAGATATTAGAGACGTAGTAGGTGATGCCATTGCCGCCGGTCCATTGAGCGATGGTCTGCATCGCCATGAGGAGCCAGAAGCGCTGGCGATAATTCGGGTTGAGTTGGGTTTCCTTGAAAGCGGACCAGTGGGAGACCGATGCCAGATCTGAGGCCTTGGTGCGCACCTGCGCGTCGATGGTGCTAAATTCATCTTCGATTTCTGGATCGGAGATGTCCTTGCCGCGAAGACGAGCGAGCACAGCTCGTCCTTCTTCGTGGCGCTGTTTCGAGGCGAGGTAGCGGGGTGTTTCTGGAGCGATGTAGGATGCGAAAAAGGCGAGGCCGACAGGGATTAAGGGAATAGCTTGCACCAATCGGTATTGAGTCCGGGTGGGTGCCATATGCTCGCTTGCGCCATAGTTAATGAAGAACCCTGTAAAGATAGGGAATTAGTTCTGTTGTAGGTCAAACAGTAGTGGTTTGCGGGGATGGTGGGTGAGAGGTGAGTCGAGGATGTGGCAAAGGTCGGGAATAAGAAAGATAAGACAGAACGAAAAGGGACGCCATACCGACGGATAAAATTGCCAACAAAATGACCATATACACACTAACTACCAACCCCCTGGTTCTGGTCGGTGCTAAAAACACAAGTCAGCAAATCAAGTTCAAAACAGTGTTGGCTGGAACGCACCAATCTCCGATAGATACAACGGCGTAGTAACCGTCAAAGCTCCGGCGCCTAGCCCGCTCCAAATCCTTGCAAATAACAACAGCCCATATATGCCCGAAGAGAAGACCTGGATGAGCATGCCAGAGGCCCACACCAGGCAAGACAAGCGCCAGGTCTGCAGGCGCCCAAGACGGTCGTTCAAGTCTAGAGCAAACAAGGCGCCGAAGGCTGCCCCCAGGACATTGAAGGAGGTAATGTTGGCCTTACGGTTGGTCAACCCCGTTGGATCATTGGTCCAGTTGGATGACAACAGATTGAAGTCGGTTTGAAAGGAGTCCAGTTTCACACTGGCACTGTAGCCACCTTCGTCATAACCTGCAGGAAACACGACGAGTCAGTGATGTGATCTATCTTATCTTTTTTTTTCTTTTTTCATTCTTTCCCTTCGTTGGCTGCAAAATTCCGAGTCTTGCTTACCTTTAGGGATACTGCCACAGGCAATGATGAAGATAACGAGGGCATAGTACGGATTGGTGGTCCATCGTGACCGATCCCAACCTGCCCCTCCAGGCATGATGGCAAAAGATGGGGGAGCAAGAATGCGGAGAGGAGCAAAGAATCCACCGGCAGGATGGATCTAACGAAAATAGAACAAGAATCCGGGGAAATCTGACGAGCAATGGATGAGGGAATCACTGAATCAGCGTGAGCATCGGGTGGGCAAAGGAATTCCGCGATGGAGACGGACGAAGGAGTCGAAGCGAGAAGGGGGCGTGACCTGCTCGGTCAACTTCCGTCGCTTCTCCTCCTTTTTCCTTCTCTTTCTTTCCCTCCACCAAACTCTCTTGCTCGCTCGACCCTCAGTTTAGCGCTGCACACCACCATCAGTCTGTGACACGCATCTTGCCTGGGTGGGAGCATCGCCGTCTATCTACTTTCTAGTTATCGGAGTCAACGTCCGATGTGATTCCATCAATCATCACGGCATACAAATCCGACCGAGTGGCTTGTCGCGGCAGATCCGGCGGTTGGTTCCGCTGCCAATCCACTCTTAATTGCTTCGCTTATTCCTGACCGAGATTTTATTCAGGTCTTATTATTTTAATTATTATTTTCTAAATTAGCATGCTGCCTGCCAAACGCCACCGTCATTGGTCTTCGGCTGCCCGTTCGGATTGCATACTCCTTGAGACCTTGACAGGGCCTCCCGTCTCTCGCCCTCCCCTACCGGACAACGTCCGCCCTCCATCATGGCCATGTTCCGGCCTCAAATACAACGATCGTTGGTGGCCTAGTGGGTCGCTGGCTTCTAATTTGTAGCAGATTTTTTTTTTCTTTTTCTCGGCCTACCTTGGCCGACGTAACTTCCTTCCGGTAAGGGAATCAGGAAGGCGTATGGGTGGACAAATTTCTACTAGTAATTTGATCATTCACTGTTCGGTGCCGATTGCCTGGAGTACTTGCAACCATGATATCGATACGGCCCAGTTTGTGGAGAGGAACTACCCTCAGACCACTTGCATCGATTCTTGTAAGTCGTACTTTCGACCGGGGCCCGCCCCGGGGTCCAACTACGGAGTATATCCATACTCCCCCTTGCTGGAGAAGTCCCGAGCCTTGATCTCTTTCTTTTCTCTCTTTTATTTGCATTGCAGTCTTCTTCCAAGAGTCTCAGCACCCTCATTTGCCTATATTTGATTATTGATTGCGTTGCAGCGATGGTTCAACCCTCTCTATCCGGCGTACTTACGTCTGTGAAGCCCAGAACTACTGCCCTCCTGGATAACCCTCTTCGTCTTTCCTTCGGTACATCTATTCAAAAGCGCGAGCAGACCAGCTACTGCAAAGATGTCCGGAGGCCTGTGCACCCTCTACCCCTGAGGCAGAGGATTCCACCTCGGACATGGGATACCCATATGCATGTCGTGGAACCGCAGCAATATCCAGTGTCTGCCTCGGCGGTCTATCAACCCTCAGCACACACGCTCGACGAGGCCGTCTCCTTTGAATCATCACTCGGAATCGAAAATATCGTTCTTGTTCAACCCTCCATATACGGAACCGACAACTCCTGTCTTCTAGATGCACTAAAGCAAATCGGCCCTTCTCGTGGACGAGGGGTGGTGGTAATCGACCCAACCAATATCGAGGCAAAGACCTTGCTTGAATGGCACGCCCTGGGGGTACGAGGTGTGCGGGTGAATCTCAAATCGGTAGGCAAGGTGTTGAGCGAGCATGAGCTATCCGAGACCCTGTTGCAACATGCCGCAGTTGTGCGGCCCCTAGGTTGGATTATCCAGGTCTATGTTGCCCTGGACATGGTGCCTATGCTGGAACGCATTGCACCGCAGCTAGGGGTCAAGGTCTGCATCGACCACTTTGGTGCACCCGATCTTTTGTCGCTGAGCCTGGCGGACGAAAAGCCGTTTGACCCGTACTCTCTTCCGGGCTTCTCTTCCTTGATATCTCTTCTCCGCACCGGGGACACTTATATCAAAATCTCTGCACCCTACCGGCTGAGCAAGGATAAGGAAATGCGCGACCTCGAGATGATGATCCGGGAATTTCTACAAGAAGCCCCCAACCGAGTTATCTACGCCACGGACTGGCCTCACACTCGATACTCAGGAGTTGATATCGAACCATTTACGGAACTGTGTTTACGACTATGCGGCGATGAGCCAGGATTGGCCGAGCGAATCTTCCGACAAAACGCCGAAGAGTTGATGGACGGGAAGCACAGTTGACGATCATTCTGAAACCCACGCAAAAGGATTAGACAGATTAACGACTTTACGATAATATTACCCAGATTGAGCATCTTACGGAGTTTCTACGGGGAAAGGACACCGGCGAGAGGCAGCTCGTAACCCGCGGGAAACAAAGGATTTTGTTCCGCCAGCCGTCTCGGAATGTGACCGAGGGCCATCGGTTGCACAACGTTGTCGAAGTTGACGGGATTTCCGATGGTCGGCAAAAGTGGATCCTCGGACCTGGACAGTGGACAGAAATCAGATTGTTGCCGTTGATAACCTGTTCCTGATACTTGACTCAGGCCGTGGCTCCTTGTCGTTTCGAGCGTAGTCATGGTTCGTCTCGATCAAAGTCCGAGCTCGCTATCAACGCCGACAGGCCTATCAGTCCGCCGGATCCCGAGGTCGGGTCGATCGCATGCAGCCCGTCCTTGCTTTTTTCATGTTCGCTATAAGCTATGTAGTATAGCACCGGAGCAGATAGGTTAAGGTTACGCCATTCGAATCTGGAGCCAAGACCTTCGGGAACCCTCCGTGCTCCATCACACATTTGTCGTGGTTGATATTTGATAATGACTTGGATAATTGATAATTATTATACAAACAACCCAGTTCTTTCCCCATTACTCATGCATAATCCCACTCCAATGGCTTGTTGCCGACCGATTACCTCTTTGGTCTGATTTATGCTCATCCGTCCAGGCCAAACTGAGGCGTGGCCTCCGCCGTGCAGATTACCTTCGGGCCCTATAGATCGATAATTATTTCCATTAGCCTATAAATTGAACCAAAACCAGACACAAATAATAATTGAACAAAGGGATACGAAATGTAACCGAGAATGCATAGCAGAAAAGGGACACTCACAATAGTATAGCAACACTTCGGCGTGTTTCCGTCGTCACAGAGCTCTCGAACGTCTTCGCCCATTTTTGTACCTATCTCAGTTAGTTAATCAACTCCCATCATTCAACAGTATTGAGTATTCAAGCCATGAACCCCTGCACCCAAATCCCAAGACAAAAATACACAAGAAAATCACGGTAAACACGGAAAACAAAAGGAAATATGAATCTAAAAAAAGCCCATCAGGCCCAGAAAGGAAGAAAAAGAAAGAATACTTACATCCCTCTGAGATCTTCCCGACATCGTTTCCGGGTACATCGATAAACGTAGTGCAGCAGTAGGCCTTCTGCAGGAAGCCCGATTTATCCTGAGCCGGGCGGCAGAAGTAGGAGTCTGCGGCGGCGAGGCCGACGGTCGTGGTGAGGGTGAGAAGAACGGCGGGGAGATGCATTGTCTGTTCTCGGTTTTCTTGGAACTTCTGCTTGGAGCTTGTGTTTTCTTTTGTTTTTTCGTGCTTGTTCTCTTAGTCGTCAACTTGGGGGATCCTGTTGAGCTGGATCGATAGGGCAGGCAGATAATAACAGATAGAGAAGGAGATATGGGTATATTGCGTGATGAAGAAAGTAAAAAGACGAGAAGAGAGAGGGGGGGGGGAAGGGAATAGAAGGGATATATGAGACAGGGACACGAGAAGATTAGGATGAAAGGGGGGGGAGCATACACAGTCAGTTAACTGGCTGTGAGTTGACGGGGTGATAGACTTGGTGGTTGTTCCCTTTCATCCCTTGCTGGTTGGTGACAGGATGATATGTGTGGCTGGTATGCACGCGGCTGTTTCTGGTGCCTTGCTTAGCTGTCTCTTTCACATGTTCCTGCAGCTTCGGGAAGTAGGGTTTAAAAGAAGAGTTGGGTGGGCGAGCACTAGACCATGACTTTCTATCATTGTAGCTTTAGATTGACCCAGTCGTGGGAGACGGTTAAGAGATTGAGGGCCTCGTTGTTGGGTGACGTGGTGGAATTATCTATCTTCGGGGGCGTATCCCTTTCTCTATCCCTTGATCTACTTTACTAATGCACTGTCCTTTCATTTCCGCGAGGTCTGAGTCCAACCAAGACAACGGGGATCGATAGGTGGGGTTTTGTGAATCTGTTCCAAAGACAGTGGGATTGAATTATAGTAGTTGTTCTGCTTGAAAGAGGCTAATATCAGGTACACATCCTCCAACCCTAGTTCAACGGCACCTCAGTCGGTCCAGTCAGCTCCACTTTTGTCGGGATGGTGACTTTCTGGCTGCTGGTTTCCTCGGAGCCCGAGCTGGCAGTAGACACGCGTGACTGTCCCAAGACTGTGACTCCTTCGATCTTCACGTCTGTCTTGCGATCGAACTTGCCCTTGACGAACAGCGTGCCCCGACGGTATTCGAACTGCACTTCCGTCGTGCCCTTCTGTTTCAGTGAGTCTCCGTCATCTAGATATAGACTTCCCGAAGCAGTGCCATCCAGACCGGGGGCAACGATCAGTTCGAAGCTCTTCTGGCGCAGCTCCGTCGTGGTCATGGCACTACTTGAACGGACGGGGACGATGCTGCCACCACGAATGTGGATGGGGATGTGCGTGATGTCAATGTTAGAGAGCGTCACGTTGGTGCCCTTGCCGCGCAGGGGAGCACCGGTGTACCAGTCGTAGAAGATATCCTTGGGGAAGTATGCGGTGACTGATGTCTGGTTTTCCTCGGTCACGGGACTGATGAGGATGGCATCACCGTAGAAGAACTGCAATCCGTTGGAGAAGGTGTTCTTGTCTTCAGGGTACAGGTAAAACATGGGCTGCAGGAAAGGCTCGCCGGTCTTGCTCTGTCGGTGAAATTGGGTGTAGATGTAATCCAAGAGCCTGTAACGGATCTCAATGGCCTTGCGAGCGGACTCGGCTACGGTGGGCCATAGGTAGAATTCCTGGGAGATGCTACCGATCTCGTTGTGGTTTCGGAAGAACGTATAGAAAGCTCCCAGGGAGGCCCAACGCGCGCAAAGCTCCTCGGTTGTATTGCTTCCAAACCCGCACACGTCGGCACCGACCATGGGAACCTGGAACATGGATGCGAATGCGACAATCTGAGAGATGGAGAAACGGTACTGGCTCCATTGACTCAGGTTATCTCCGAGCCTAGAACTAGTAAGCAATGATTTTCAACGCAACAATGCATGCCAATCCAACTTACCAGTGACCAACATGCGCACCAGCGCCCGCGAATGTACTGCGGGTGATAATCAGAGGCCTCACATCAGGCCGGCGGTGCTCCATGGCAACTCGTGATGCAGAGCTCATCACTAGATCGGGTTAGGTAGGTGGTTTATAATTTCAAACAGTGCCGATGACTTACTTGTTCCATATAGGTTATGGGTGTCATAGTCGGCATATCCTTCGCCAGCGTGGATAATATCAGTGTCGATCGTCTTGTTGCTAAGAGACCCGGCGGCGTTTTGGATTTTATAGGCTGGGTTGATAAGGTCACGTCCAGGCAGGCCGATCTTTTGTCCTTTGCCTGACGATGCTCTCTTAGACGATCGCTTGGCCGAAGAAGGCTGGAATGATGGAGGGAACCCGGGCAGGGGCCGTGGGCTTCCTGGACGAACGGGTGGCGCTGCGGGCGGCAAGTCATTCTCGACAGCATACTGTTCTGGGTTTTTGCAGGGCCAGGGACAGAAGTTGGACGCCTCGTTCATGTCGATCCACAGTCCATCAATATCAACACCAGTATCTGCGTCAAAGAATCTTGCGAACTCATCGTTCCAATAGTCTTGGACATCAGGGTGGAACCAGTCCGGGAATGCAGTCACACCAGGCCACACCGCACCTAGATCATAGGTTTTTAAGTCGAGTTCATAAGGGCTTCTCAGGAATGTTCAACTGACCCTTGTAGAGACTACCGTTTTGGGTTTGGAGGAAGATCCCCTGCTCTAGACCTCTCTCGAAGGCCGCGTTTTCTGCGGAAAGGAAGCGTTATTCATAAGCTCTCCCAGACACACAACGACTGCAAAGGCTAGAATACTTACCAGCTGTGCTAACGGCGGGATCAACCATGACAATGTAATGCTGATCGTGCTCATGCAAATAGGTCACAAGCTCACGCGTTTTATTGATGGGGAACCTCTCTTGGTCGAGAGTAAAGACCTTCCGACGGTCCATGTAGTCGATATCAGTCCACATTGTCTCCAATGGGATGTTAGCCTGACTATAGTTGTAAACAACCTCGGCAACCTGATAAACGTCCCGGTAGCCGTATTTACATTGATGGAACTGGGTTTGGTTAGCGAGACATTATTTACGAACAAGAGAATAAACGTCTCCAGGAAAGATTCAGATGGCGGGCAGCAGCAACAACTTACGCCGAAAGACCAGTAGCTTTGCATGGCCGGCAAGCCGACCACCTTCGAGTACTCGATGCTAGCCTCCTTGGGAGTATTTCCGGTAAAGAAGTAGAAATCGAAGATACCTCCCAGAGTATTGTACTCAAGATACTGTTCTCCATCCTCGTCCTTGCTGATGCGGATGTCCATACCATTGGAGTTCAACAGGAAAACGCCATGAGTGCCAGATTCACCCCGGTGGTCATAGTATACGGGGTGGCTGCCGTACAGGTTGGTGTTTTCACCAGTGCCGTAGGCATCACGGTTCCAGAGCGTGCGGGTGTAATTCTCCGTAGGCAAGCGTAAAGGATCACTATGCTCTCCTAGACCATACAGATAAGGGTCTTCGGGGAGGTAGGTCCGAAGGTTCAAGTACTGCGACTGAAAGACGAGATTTGATGCAGAAGTGTCGAAAAGCACCTCGTCTCCTCTAGAGACGGTGAAAGAGAAGGGTTCTTCTTCATAATCAAAGCTCAACACGGAATCGTCTTCAGAGCTATGACGGCCACCTACACGAGGTACCACCGACTCGGGGACTTGATAAACTTGTTCATCGGCATCATAGATCATAACATGGAGACGTTCATCTGGGCAGCAATTTGATTAGCGAAACTTCCAGTTACACAGTATAACCTCCTTCAAGAAATTCCTACCAGTCTGGTACTCAACTAGCAGCTTCAAGTGCTTCAAGTCCGTGCCGTAACTGTTGCAGGGTTTGCCCGCAAGAGTCAGGTCGGCAGTCAAGGAGTTACCCTTCTCGCGGACGTTAGATGCCTTGTACCCGGGGCAGTCTTGGCTGTCCGCGCGGGAGCCAATGACTGCAGCCCCTGCAAGGGGTGCCAGGAGTAAGAGGGAACCCAGCATGTTGAATTCCAAACCGAGGGCGCGTCGAGAGGGGATGGAATCTGACCTGATGATTTAGGCCGGGGCGACGACCACTATTTATGCATCAGTCCGCACGCGGAGGCAGGACGTGCATCAGATACGTTGTACATGCATACATAGTAGACACATGGGTACATTTGGAAGGAGGGTATGACCGGTCCCCGCAATATCACGAAAAACAGGCCGGAAACCCATAACGCGGACATTGGTCGGATCGGTGGCCGACAAAGGATGGCCAGCAGCTGCTAGGTGGAGTCCCTGGGGTTACACTAGCGGGACAATATTGGGGTTAGATCACTAGACGGCGCCTTCGCCAGTGCAATTAGCGGGGACTTGCAGGGTCCGATGGATAAGTCATCTCGGTCAAATATCGGGGGTCGTACCAGTCCCCTGTCCCTTCCAAGAGTGTCATCGAGAATCTCGTCCCATTTGAGCTCATGGATCGGACCCAAATGATGCAACTTAAACGCAATGCCCCACATTTATTGCTTTCGCTTCCTCCGGGCGAGAGTTCAATCGGCAAGGAGGGGTTGGACGACCGAAGCGACTTGGTAGTGGCATGGCGTTGGGTGGGATGCCGAGTCGGCATTGGCCTCCGCTGCTGGAGCCCAGACGGCCAGCATACATTAATGCGAGTACGGAGTAGACCGGTTGGGATCGTCTGTCCACATTGACAATTACGGTCAGTGAATATCAACCAGGCTCATGGAAGTCTTACCGATTCCATACACAGCCGGTGTCGATGTATCTCTAATCTGTCCTTCATGCGGGACCCAAAAGGGGTTCCAGAGGCCAAGTAATGCTCGGGCCAGAAGGTTATGCTAGCTGTCCAGCTGGCCAAAAAGCGATCGTTCTGTGACCAATTTCTGCTAGGCAATCTGATACGTCATTGTAAAGCAGACGGTGGTAATACTCCACCTGTTCGCTAAATAAGGTAGCTAGCTGTTCTGGGTTTTCGAAAACAGCGTCGTCAAAACATAGAAAGAAAAAGCTGCCATGCGGTTTAACAAATCGACTAGACGGACAATGATGGCTGCATTGGTTTCCCAGCGGTGTGTCTAGCGGTGTGCTCGCTGTGGATGGAAAGATATCCTCATATGAGCCAGCCGCGACCTGGAGACCATGGGTTTCAAACACAACTGCTGTCGTGTTTCCAGTGGTTGCTACTCCGTCTATGTCCGGACTGTCCTGTTGTCTTGTCCAGGCTGGTGGACGATAGCTGCAGCTAAAACAATGGTTGACAACTCTGTGTCGACGTCAAGCCAGGCGAATCTGGTAGCACATGGCATTAAATGCTCTGTCAGGTGATTCGAATGTCACGAGTGGGCAGAGGGATGCGAAACCTCCACGGTCCTCATCTACACAATTATATAAATCGAAAGGATAAAGACCTGACCTACAATTCCGCGCGGGCTTACAAAATTGCGAAACATCCCAAAAAATCAATCCTTCAAACGAATAGATTTCTACCGGAATCTCTATAGCTCCCAACCGGCATGCATCTCTAAAAACAGATCGTCATAAAAAATTTACATGGCAGGGTCATGGCACAATGCAAGGTTCAACATCAAGAAAAGGGGAAAGCAAAGGTATAACAAGGTGACCAGTCACCTTAACAACGCCCGAAACAAGTATATGGTTTTGGCCTTTTTTTCTTCTTCTTTTGACCACAAGAACGCAGATTATTAGATCTTCTGGCCGGCCGAAGCAGCCTTGACATCTTCTTCGGAGCTCATGATCTGAACCTTGATGGCCCCCGTCTTGGGGTTTGCGGCCGTTTCGAAGGCCTTGAGGGCATCTTCCAAGGCGTAACGGTGAGTGACCAGCCTCTTCAGGTCGATGACGCCGTTTTTCACCAGACGGATGGCACGGGGCCAGGTGTTCGAGTAACGGTACTGGTACTGCAGGTCGATCTCCTGAGTACTCAGACGCATGAAGGGGATCTTCATCTCGTTCTTGCCCACGCCAATCACGAAGACCTTGCCTCCAAACTTGACACTCCAGATGGCGGATGCGACACTGCTCTCCACACCTGTGCACTCGAGAGCCAGCCGGGGGCGCAAGATATCGGGGCCCGAGCTCTGCCCGTTGTTGAAGGCCTTCACGATACCCTCAGCGTTTTCCTCCGCCGACAGGCCGATCTGCACCTTGTAGGTGAGAACATCGGGAACCAGCGACTTAGCGAAGGCCAACCGGCCCTCATCAATGTCGGTGATGACGATGGGGCTTGCGCCGGCAGCGCGAGCGCTAAGCAGGGTGATCAGACCGATGGGACCAGCACCGGTGACCAAGCAGGGGTCACCCAGACGAAGACCGCTACGCTCGATCGCGGCCAGCGACACGCTAAGAGGTTCCAGAAGAGCGCCATCCTCGTAGCTCATGTCACCGATCTTATGGCACCAAATGGCGGGGTGGTTGACATAGCGTCGCAGCAGTCCGTCGACGGGAGGAGTGGAAAGGAACGCGACATTTTCACAACCGTTGTAACGACCGGTCAGACAGGGCTCGCATGCATTGCAGATAATGTTGGGTTCGACGGCGACGCGGTCGCCGGGCTTCAGGTGGGTGACATCCGACGCGACCGCAATGATCTGACCGGCGGACTCGTGGCCCAGAATGTGGTCGCCGGTGACAATCATGGGCCCAATGCAGCCCTCATGCCAGAAATGGACGTCGGATCTGCGGACCAGCGATAAATCATTAGCAACTTATCGAGTTTTTTTTTTTTTTTTTTTTTTTTTTTTTTTGTGGTGTCGTGGGCACCAAGGACCACGAACCCGCACAATCCAGGGGTCCGGACCTCCCCCCGCACCACAC